>PVIW01007726.1:0-69109 GCA_004026585.1 Noctilio leporinus | reverse complement strand
GGGGAGGGGGACAGAGGGGAGCAAAAAGGGGATGGATGTAATACAACAGCAATAAAATTTTTTAAAAAAGATTATATTAAGATGAAGAGATTTGAGATTCAACAGATGGAAAGAAAAGGAAAAAAAAAAAGCTCAGAGCTTCCCTGTTCTGACCTATAGCAACAATTTGGGGAATCATCTTTATGCTGGATCGACCCCCCTAGAAGGGAAAACACCAATAAAACTTACTCCAAGTCTTTCTCCAGAGGAGTTTATGATCTTGAAGGTGGAGAGGCCACTTGTATCTACGTACAAAGGGATACCCCAAAAACCTGGAATTATTGTCTGCAGGGCAGGCCCTGGAGGTGACTATTCTAGGAACCCATTTGGATCAGTGCGCCAGCTGGCATTGTTGTCAGAGGCTGCGTTCGTCCTGAGTGAATATTTTTCATGACTCTTTCAACATGTTTGCCTATTTCACAACGGGTGATTTACAAGTGCACCGGCCCACATCAGCTGAGTGTTCAGCAGTTTGGGGGTACCATGCCCCACCCTCCTTATTCACCCCAGATGACATTGTTTTGCTTCCCTGGGTTAAAAAAAAAAAAAAGGCCTCAAAGGGACTTTGCCGATATGAAAGAGGTACCTCAAAAGACAGCAGAAGCACTAAAAGGCATCGAAATCAACAAGTTCAAAACCTGTTCTGAGCAGTGGGAAAAAATCTCCATAGGTGTATTGCATCCACTGGAGGCTACTTTGAAAGTGGCTGAAGTTTAACCATGTCAGACTAAATCCACAATTTTTTATAAATAAATTCTGGTTTGGAGGGATACCACCCCACAGGCATTCTTAGGTTCTTATCTCCTGCCCTTTCTCCTAAGAATCTATTTATACTTCTTAAAGAATCCTATTTGTTCATCCTCTGAAAAGCCTACTCACCCCTTCCCCTTCCCTTACTAAATTAGCTACATAAGCCTTCAACCACTTAATGACCCAGTTACTGGTTTTGTGGGCTCCTGCATGTATGCAAAATAAACCTTTTTCTCCTGTTAATCTGACCTTTGTCAGCTTAATTCATAAGCCTTAGCCACTGAACATAAAAGGATAGAGAAGAAGACATTTTTCTTTCCCTACAAAGCCCTATGGTGAGCAAAACAGATACTTGAGGAGTCAATAGGTAGCCTCTTAATTCCCAAATTTACGCAGGGTCATAGCATCTTATTCATGTGTCCCGAAGGCCTAGCATAATTCAAAACTCAAATAATTTTGGAATAATGAGGTACAGAAATGAAAATCTAAGATCAGTATAATTTATTTTTGCCCTGATTGGATTTTTTCCTATTTTCCCAGCTTCAGTCCTAACATTAAGACTATCAGTCAGACTGGGAAGCGCAGGGACAGGCCTTCAGGGTACAGTGTCACATCTGACTTGTCCCCAAGATTTCCAGCCCCAGTCTTAGCCTCAGCACTACAGCCTAAGCATATCGTTAGAGCTTCCAAAATTCTTGTTATAATAACAAGCACTGGGGGGAAATCCTTCCCTCGCCTCTTCTCGGTTTGGTGTCTTGGGCCCTGAAAATTAAACTGACAAAAGACAGATTAACTACACCAAAAACAAAGATTGACAAGAGTTTATTAACTCACTTACAAGAGAGAAAATCAGTAGGGAGCAGCTCAAAGGTGTGGGTAGAACTTGGACTTACATAGTCAGCATCTTAAGACAATAAATCTATAGGGAAGTGACAAGACAAAGGAAAAGAAGCTCAGGTTTTGGGGGGTTGGGGTAGCAAACCGTGGGGAGATGAGGAGATGGAGGAGATTTGTGGAAGGTAAGAGCTGTTTCGGAAAGGTGCGTCATAGAGGCGGACCTGAGTCTCCAGTCATTACATTCCTTTTGCCCTTTCTGGTACAAAAAAGGGGAAAGCAGAGTTTCTTTAGTGTCTACTGTTTTTCAATCATCTTCAGCTTCAAATAATCCTTATACCAAAGTGGCATGCTTTGGGGTGGCATATTCTGACCCCCTAAAGTGCTGGAACAGCGATACATACAGAATGATAATCACCACTCTCAGAAGTTCCGTAGCAAGTGCGGGTCTCCCCTCCCCTGCCCCCACCAATGCTGGGCCGGGGACTCCTGTCCGGCCCCTGGATGAGACGCAACAGTGAAAATACTACTTCTAAGGCATTGGAAATGCAGCTCTAAAACTGTGCCTTCCTGTGGGATTTCTTTCTTTTTGTACGGGGGAGATTTGCATTATTTCCAAGTTTGAGCATAGAGATTTGACTAATATTTTTAGCCTATGCTATCTTAAAAGCATGAAGTTCAAATTTAAATAAAACATATTCGCACTGTAATTTAAGTGGCGGTAAAGGCGCTGAAGGAAGCTGTGGGGAAGGGGTGGAGTGGGGACAGGTTCCCTGAGGAGCCTGGGTTTGAGCTCAGATGGGGGTGGGCATGTTAGGAGTGAGTGAGTAGGAGGTCAAGAGGCCCAAAGGAACACGAATGCAAAGATGGGGGGACAAGGGCGGCCCTAGATGAGCCCAGAGGGGAGGCAGGGTCCAGACCAAAGGCAAAGTCAAGAGGTGGGGTTTTATCTTCACATATATCAAAGAAGGGACATACAAACTTACAAAGGTAAAAACTTTGAAACAGGCAGAGGGGCGTATGAGGTTATCTGGTTTAATAGGCCCTGAACCAGCTCTGAGCTACGGCAAACTAAGTTTGTCATGGCTAATGTTATATGTGGCCTGACTGGGCCACAGGATACCGGGACAGTTTGTCCAACACTATTGGTGAGCGCTCTGTGAGGGTGTTTCTAATAGAGATTAGCATTTGAATCCCCAGACTAAGTAAAGCAGATTGCCCTACCAGTGTGGGTGGGTCTCACCTAATCCACTGAGGCCTAGGTAGAAAATGAGAAGGAGGCAGGGAGGGCTAACTCTCTTAGCCTCATTGAGATGCCTGTCTTCTCCTGTCTTCTACCATCAATGCTCTCAGCCCTCGGGGCTCTGGACTCAGCCTGGAACCCACGCCATCAGCCCTGCTGTTCTCCTAGCTTCGGACTTGGGTGGAAACTGCACCGGCAGCCCTCCTGGGTCTCACCTTGCAGAAGGCAGATCCTGGGACTGCTCAGCCCCCACAGCCATGTGAGCCAACGACTCACAACAAATACACATCTCCTGTTGGTTCTGCTTCTCTGGAGAAGCCCGAAGTGGTAAGAAATTTACAGTAATACAAATTAGTCTAGTACGGATAGAAATGCAAATGAACTTCATCTGGTGAATATACAATTGGTTTTTGCCCTGCAGAGCTTGATCAGTAAACGTTTGTGGATATTTCAGTATTCGTGATGGCACATTTATGTGTGTTCTGTGAATCCTCCATGAAATCTGTAGTAACATCTTGCTGGTCCCCTCATTAACTAATGAGTTAAATAAAATCTTGAGCACATGTTTCTTTTAGATCTGCATGAGAGCCATGATTTTAAATCTTTTAACAGGAACCCTTTCAGGAATATATAAGGGTACAAGTGACATGACCACCACAAAATATTTAGAAACTATTAAAAATCATACACGGAGGCCCTGGCTGGTAGCACAGTGGATAAGGTGCTGGCCTGTGAACCCAAAGGCCGCTGGTTCGATTCCCAGCCAGGGCACATAACCAGTTTGCAAACCAGGTCTCCAGCCAGGTCTGTAGCTGGAAGCAGGAAAGGCAACCATACATGGATGTCTCTCTCCCTCTCTGCCTCTCTCCCTTCCCCTCTCTAAAAGTAATAAATAAAATATTTTTTAATAAAAATAAAAAAATAAGTCATACATGGAATCATATAAAAGTGTCCACATTTAATTGTTTGTTGTTTGTTTTGTTGGTTGGTTGGTTTTGCCAACAGAAATAGCAATTTTATACAAGCCTCAACCTAATATAAAGATGAACATAAAACCTACCTATAATTTCAATATCACCCATAGATGAACACTATGAATTTTAATGAATAACTTTTATTACTTTCCTTATTATAAAAGTAATACATATTCACCATGGAAAAACTTGAAAAGGCATCCAAAAAAGAGGAAAATTTCAGACTATTCTTAAGACTGCTGTGTGGAATAAGCACTGTTAACAGCATGGCAGTGTTGGTCTGCTGAGAAATGTTCGCATCATGCCTACCCTTGAGTGACCAGATTTTAGTTACTTAGTATGTTAACCTCTGCCCCTTGTCAGCAAATGCATAATTTGTGACTACGAAGCCTCATCCCCTCCACTAAAGGTAGCACCACCTACTTCAGCAGGTTCCTTCTTTTGGCCTTCATGTCACATGCAATTTGCACTGTCATGGATGGTGGTGGTGAGCGTGTCACAGGTGGATCCGGGAGGAGACACCCATTTCCTTAGGCTCAATTCTAAAAAATGCAGTTGCTGTTATGGGGGCCAGAAAAGATCAGTGGTTGCTGGGGCAGGGGAGAGAAAGGGGATTTTTAGGGCAGTGAACATGCCCTGGGGGATACTAAGTAAAGCAGTTACTTAGTAATCCAATAACATTGGATTCTGTCATTATACGTGTGTCAAAAACCCATAGAAACGTACAGCATCAAGGGAACCCTAGGGCAAACTATGGACTCTGTGATATTGATGTGTCAGCGTAAGTTTATCAATAGTAACAAATGCACCACTCTGTTGGGGATTGTTAGTGGCAGGGGCTCTGTGTGGGTATGAAAACTCCCTGTACCTTCTGCCCAATTTTGCTGTAGGTTGTGGGCTCCTACATGTATGTAAAATAAACCTTTTTTTCCTGTTAATCTGACCTCAGTGGATTAGGTGAGACCCACCCACACTGGGTAGGGCAATCTGCTTTACTTAGTCTGTGGATTCAAATGCTAATCTCTGTACAGAATTTTGCTAAAAATATAAACTCTTTTGTAATGCCATTGCTGGTCAGAAGATGTGCACATTGTAAGGGAGCTGAAACATCCTGAATTAGCAAAAAGCTCTAAGATAATTATACTGCCTTTAGCAGCTATGTTCAATGCAATCAATGCCATTGGCTTTGTAATTTTTGACAATTTAAATGGCAAAAATACTAGAAGTATGTTGTCATTTTTAATCACAAAAGAACTGTGTTGTCAGTGTAAAAAATGTGGAAAATTCAGAAAAATTGCACAGAAATCATTAAGAAAAACCCAGAACCTTGCCACCCAGGGAGGCCCACTGTAAAGTATTAAGAAATCTTTCAATCCTGTATATGTGTGTACATGCATCTATGTGTCTATGAATGTGTATGTCTCATGCATAATTTTTAACTTTTCACTGAAATATATATAATTTTATATATAATTTCTCATTTCATTTAACCCACTATACTGCATTAAATACTTCCCCTTCAACCAACCTTCCTCCAAGAATTTACGTCCACTCAGAGCCTCAAACTGTTACTTATTTGGAAATAAGGTCTTGAAAATCAGTTAAATTAAGGTGAGTTCATGCTGGGGTACAGAAAGCGCTACATTCAATATGACTGCTATCCTTATAAAAAGAGAAATTTGGATAGGGACACATATACAGAGGGAAGATGACATGAAGACAGAGAAAGAAGACCACGTGACATAGGAGGCAGAGATTAGAGTGGTGCAGCCACAAGCCAAGGATACCACGGAGTGCTGGCAGCCACCAGAAGCTGGAAGAGACAAGGATCCTTCCCTAGAGGCTTCAGAGGCCACAGGGTCCTGCTTATACCTTCATTTCAGACTCCTGGCCTCCAGAAGTGTGAGAAAATAAACATGTATTTCCTAAGGCACCTAATTTGTGGTGTTTTATTGCAATAGCCCTAGGAAACTAATACACCCAATTAACCAAATAGCCTAAATGCCTTTCCATAACTTTACGTATTCTTATGAAATAATTTTAAATGGCTAAGAAGTATTATTTTATGGATGTATTATTCACTAGTTAAAGAATTCTTTATTATTAAACATTAAGTTGTATCTATATTTTAGCTATTTAAACAACTACATATGCTTTCATGAATTATATAATAAAGTATAATGTCCATATGATTTTATATCCTTTTTAATTTAACACTATTTAAAGCATTGTTCCACATCGTTAAAACCCACTCATGAACACTGTTTAATGGCTTCATAATAATATACTACATTATGATACATAACAGAATATCACTATAAGAGCTTCATTATGACTATAAGAATAGCCAGCCACACAGTTAAACATTGTGTAGTTTCCAGCTTTTCAGTACTATAAATAACACTGCAATAAATGTATTTATGCACAGAGTTGGGGAATTTTTATTTTGCAGTATCTTACATTAAGCTCTTTTCATTAGAATCATATGTCATAACATTACTCACATTAAAACTATTGGTGGAGTTAACTCAGTTTCCAGAACTAGACCAATATGCAGTGATTGAGATGGTTTTCACCCGCCCTCACCAGCGCTGGACATTATCATGTTTGCGAGTGTGGTTAACAGGAGTCCAAAGTTAATAAATCCCTCTGCGAGTAGGACTTTTCGAAGGCTCTCTGTCCACTGCTCCCCTTGATTCACAAAATCCTAGCAGGAGAATCAGCTTAAATATTGTGTCCTTAAAGTTGCAAGGACCATTCCTCCCTCTCGTGGAGGAATGCCTTCAATAGCTTCACCTAGGTAACCGTTAACATCAGCCATATCCTAGAGACATAATTAGCTATCCTGGCTCAGAGCAAGCAGCAGGAGATTTAGACAACTTAAACCACCCAAAACTTAGTGCCTTCAACTAAGAACAATCAGGTACTCTGCAGTCTGGGCAGGGCTCAGTGCAGCTGGCCTGTCCTGTGTCACGCTGTGTCAGCTGGGACAGATCAGCTGGAGCTGGAGGGACCACCTCCAAGGTGCCTTATTCACAAGGCTGGAAAGTTGGCCCTGAATTGTGGCTGCTCTAAGTTCCTCATTCCTCCCCACATGGGTCTCTCCCTGGGGCTGCTTGGGCTTCCTCAAAGCATGGCTATTCGGTTCCAAGTACAATGACTCCATCAGACAGAAGACGGAAGCTGCTAGTCTTTTAAAGCCTGGACTTATAAATTGGCATAAGAAACTGCCACAAGCAGCTTAGACAAGAACCTAGTATACAGGAACCATGGACATGGACAACAGGTGGGATTGACTTTGGGGGGAATGGGTGGGTGGGGAGGGGGACAGAGGGGAGCAAAAAGGGGATGGATGTAATACAATAATAAAATTTAAAAAAAAAAGAAAGAAAGAAACTGCCACAAATTTTTTTTTTTTTTTAAGATTTCATTCATTATTTTTAGAGAGAAGGGCAGGGAGGGAGGAAGAAAGGGAGAGAAACAGCAACATATGGTTGCCTTTCATCTGCCTCCAGCTATGAACCTGGCTGGAGACCTGGCTTGCCACCTGGTTATATGCCCTGACTTGGAATCGAACCAGAAACCTTAGGGTTTACAGGCCGGCGCCTTATCCACTGTGCCACCAGTCAGGCTGAAACGGCCACAAATTTAATGGCTGAAAATGATACCCATTTATTATCTCACAGTTTGGTAGGTCAGAAATCTGGGCAGGTTCAACTGGATTCTCTACCAAATGGAAGGTGTCAGCTAGGCCTTTGTCCTTGTCTGGAGGCTTTAGAAACACATCCCCTGCCAAGTTCACATGTTCGGTGAGCTCAACTCATTTACTTGTGGTTGTAGGACTGAGGTCACCATTTTCTTGCTGGCTGTCAGCTAATAGCCACTCTCAGCTTTGAAAGGTCACCCACATTCCTTGGCACATGGCCCCCTCCATCTCCTATGCTAGCAATGGTGCATTGAATCCCCCTTCCGCTTCCAGTCTCTGACTTTCCTTTGTGCTGCTGCCTGGAGAGAACCCCTCCCCCCCACACCCCCGCCCTTTTAAAAGTCAAGAACCATATGATTTCATTCATGTGGCATACAAAACTGAAAGCACCAGTGAACAAACAAGACAAACAAATAAAAACACATAGACAGGGACAACAATATGGTAGATACCAGAGGGAAGGGGGTGGAGGAGAAGTAAAGGATAAAGAGGTGACAGGAGATTTGACTCTGGGTGATAAACATACAATGGACAAGTGACGTAGCATAGAATTGTACACTTGAAACCGAAATAATTTTATTAAACAAAACCACCCCGATATATTTAATTGTTTTTCATATTAAAAAATAAATAAAAGGCTCGCAGGAGTAGAGGAGGCCTGCTTGGATCATCTCCCCTTGGCCCCATTAGCTAACATAGTCACAGGTTTCACCCAAACTCAAAGTGGTGGGGGTGTAGAAAGAGGGGGTTCCCTGGAGGTCCTTTTAGAATTCTTCCTACGGTCACTGCCACTGTATACTATCGGCCAAGCAGTCCCAGAGTCCAGGTTCAGGGACAGGGGACTGGAGACATGCCCAAGAACCTGGGGACATGTTTTAAAACCAGCACATCCCCAAGTCATTTTGGCTGTGAAAAGAGGGCGTGAGGAGCTGAAGGAGATGGATTGTGCTTACAAAACACCCTGTGTGCAGACTCGCAGCCCTGGGCCCCGGGACGCAGGGGCCAGCTGTCCTCCTGTGACCAGAGGTCTGGGGAGGGCAATCTGGTTTTGTCACTGGGCAAAGGGTGATGTTCGCTGGTGGGTGACCGGGCTTTAAAATGTGCCACAGGTTTTCAACGCAGCCATTAAACGTGGGGCTTTTGGTTGGTGCCTGGCCCTGCACCAGGAGTTGCTCACTTAACTACTATCCTTTCCACACGTTAATTCAGGCCCCACACTAAGGGTTGGACCAAAGCCAAATAAAAGGGGCCCTTGCTGGTGAACAGAGCTTTTAAAAGACCATTTTTAAATGAATTCCAAAGCATAAAAAGGAATAACTTGCCTTTGGAACATAACCTAATTTCTTCTATTCTATTTTTACTGCAGAATCCTCAGTGTAGGCATGTCAAACGGCTTGACACACCACAGGTGCACAAGGCTGAGAAGTGATGGCCTTGTCCTTTTTTGGCAATGAGTGTGCATGCCCAAGTGCTCCTGGCAAATGACACACCTCGGATATTAATGCTGGTTCCCAAAGTGTGAGCTTGCTTGCTTCTGAAGATGAGACTCCAATTTACTTTGATATCAGATATAAACATCCATCAAGCAAACCGTTGTGGGTTAAATGGTAACTCCCAAAAAAAGCTACGTTGAAGTCCACACTTGCAGGACCTCAGACCGTGACCTTATTGGGCAATAAGGTCTTCACAGAGAAGTCAAGTTGAAGTAAGGTCCTCAGGGTGGGCGCTAATCCAATATGGCTGGTGTCCTTATGAAACAGAAGGTGGGACACAGAAGAAAGACACTGTGAAGAGACAGAGGGGGCAGGCCACATGATAACAGAGGCAGAGACTCAAAGGCTGCGGCCACCGAAAGCTGGAAGAGGTGGGGAGGACCCTCCCCTAGAGGTTTCAGAGGGTGCAGGGCAGGGCACTTACTTCTGGCCTCCAGAGCTGGGAAGCGGTGCATTTTCTAAGCCACCCAGTTTGTGGCTCTTGGTTCCACCACCCTAAGACACTAAGACACCAGTGTTTGCTGGACCCCCTGCTTCACTCCGGCCACTGAGAAGGCTGCTGCTATCCCATTAGCTTTCACTGGTCCCATGTCTCTCATGTCCCCACCCCACTGTGTCCACCTGATGTGCCTCCTTCAAAACTGAATTCAGAGTCGGTGGGTAATTTGGGTTCTGTTATCAAATATCACGGAGATGTGTATTTCAAGTCCTGAACTGACTTATTATCACTTTCACACCCCTCCTTTAAGTAAGTGTTTATTTTGGGTCTCCTTCTGGCCATAACCTGCAGGCTGATTTGTGCAGGGGCTTCCTCGCAGGTCAGAGACTTTGGCTGTGCTCATCCCAGCCAGGGCTCAGTGTGTAGATGTGATTAATTTATATAATTTATTAGATTTTCCCTTGCTGGTGGCACAGTGGATAAGGCACCGGCCTGCAAACCCAAAGGCCGCTGGTTCGATTCCCAGCCAGGGCACATAACCAGGTTGCAAGCCAGGTCTTCAGCCAGGTCCTTACCTGGAGACAGGCGAAAGGCAACCATACATGGATGTCTCTCTCCCTCTCTGCCTCTCTCTCTCCCTTCCTCTATCTCTGGAAATAATAAATAAAATCTTTATTAAAAATTAAAAATATAATAATAATTATTAGATTTTTTTAATGTTTCTGTGTATTTGTGTATTATTTGTGTATCCCAGGGTTGTCACAATGCACATACTGCTCTGTGACCTGCGAGGGCAAGGCAATTATTCTGAAACTCCTAAGCTCCACCCAGCACCCCAGAAATACCTACACAGCTCCTAGGGAGATTCCAGACCCCCTCTGAATGCTAACATTTCCTCCAAGTCAGAACAAGGAGCCCTGACTGGCTCATATTTGCTGTTTATTTTCCCACATCACTCCGATTCCCTCTGGGTCCTAAAGATGCTCTCCAGGGTCTTTGAGAATGAGGTTCTCTGCTCCGCACTGGTGTGTGCTGTTAGTTTGACAGAGGGAGAGAAGCACATTGTTTCTATCTCACTTGCCTCGTTAGAGCCAGGACTTGACCCTATCAGAGACCCCTGCAGTCCATATGGGGAAGGAACCAACGATTTTTGTTTGGTTGTTTTAGGACACTGTAGTTTTTAAGCATTGGTTATTTAAACCATAAAGTAAAACCTCTTATCTAATGGACTTCGATTTCTTTAATTTGGAATTTATGAGGCTATCCAGGGTGTAATTATTTGGAAGTAGTCTGAATCAAATTAGCAATGCAAATAAGATACTGGGGTTTACTGGTACATGGTATGATTTTTTAAAGGATTTGAATCAGTTATCCTAGGCAAATCCCAACGACCTACAACAGGCAATAAAAAGTCTGAATGAGGTTCATGCTTTAGCTGTACCTGAAAGAAAACTGAGTTACTGAATTAATTACATGTTGCTAACAGAGTTTCCACATTCAAATGAGTCTCTCTTGAGATTCATCCGCATTTGGGGCTCATCATTGGCAAAAGGCACTCTGTGGGGGCTGGTTCTACAGTTTCGTTAATTAGCCCAGCAGTTGAGAGGTGGGTATTATTATACCCATTTTACAGACTCTGAAACTGAGGCTCTAAGCATTTCATTATGTTCCCAGTTATCATGCCATTGGTAAGTCAGGAGCTTTGCTTCCAACTCTGACTCCAACTTCTTCCACGTTCTTATTTGTGTACTACACTGTCTTTTAATTAGAATACTAGTGACCCAATTATGAGATGGAATAAAGGAAAGTTCATTTCAAAAGCAGCCAGGAGGCGAGAAGAAAGAGCTCTCACACAACATCTGAGCTTGAGCCCCCAACTTCTGGAACATGGGCTTAGAGGCATCACCTGGCCCACAAATTCATCTTATGAAACCCACCATGCAGCCACAGAGAGGGGTCCTGGTAGCCCTTTTCACACTCAGTGAGTGGCCGGTCCCTCTGCCCACAATAGCAGCTGGCAGCAGGAACACATGACCTACATGGATGGTCAGAACCCACCCCATGGGAATTTAGAATTGAAACCCAAGACACAGTCTCTGGGGCCACCTGAGGAGGAGATGAGACCTGGGAGCTGGGAGGAGCCTCACGGGAGGACGGAGGAGGGTGACAAGGAGGAAGAAGGCAAGAGGAGAAAGGACACAGAACCACAAAGAGAAGCAGGGACCTGTGCCCTCAACAGCACTCAAGATCCTGGGCCTGGCTTCCTGCTGGGAACCCCTCAGTCCAGGTGAGCATCGTGCCTGGAAGGCCTAGAGGCCCCTGTGTGTGTGACACCATCAGCACCGTCAGTCTGGATGACATTGGGTAACAAGAGTCAGGGCCCCCACCCCTGGGTCTCTTCCTCTCATAGTCAGTGAGGACAAACACTCATAATTTACCCAGAAACTGGTTTCTCTGGAGACTATGAAGGTCTGTCCCAAATGTATCGAGCCAATGTCAACATAATTAAAACAGTTTGCGTGGCTGATACTCTCAGGACAGACCTTGCATTTCCCCAGGATGTTCCCCCACTGAGGGAACTACTGGACCTTGGCCTGAGGATCACGCTGCCTACCTCCAGGTATGGCAGAGCACCCCAGAGGGGCTGCTGGGTTCCTGCTCTCACCTCAAGCCCCTCCAGGTCCCCTGCCCTGCAGCCTTGAAATGTCTGCTGCACTCCTGCCTTGGGGACACATCTGATGCTCCGTCTTCCTCCCTGTCCCCCCTGAGGGCCCCTACCCAGGTGGTTGAGCCCATCCTCTGAGGTCTGTCGCCACCTAGTGGCGAGGTCAGGACAGTGGAAAATTCGTGCTCAGAACGAAGGTGGCCCTGTGGCCTTCTCTGGGACCAGCTGGGTGAAGCAGCATCACCCATGGGCCCCTACAAGAGCCAGGGGCCTTTGGAGATGAGTGGAGTCAGATGGCACCTAAAATCAGAGAGCAGGAGACTTCCACCTGCCAGCAGACAGGCCACTGTGAAAAACACAAGGCTGACCGCAGGGGACATCGGGTTTGCATGGCCTGGTATCTCTCTACCCCCTGGGGAGTTGCCCCCCTCACCCTTCACTGTCGATGGGCATGGACTGGCCACTCTTTCGTCCCGCAGCTCCTCAGGCCACAGCAGACTGGCCTGGAGGTGGACACAGACCCAGACGCATCCATGAGAGTCCCCTGGAGTTACGGATGTAAGAGTCCAAGGGTACGGCCAGCGTGTTTCCAGGACTGGAGGCAGGAACTGCTGAGGGGCTGTTGGCCCTGTGCGCCGGGGGACAGCGAACGCAGGGGGTGGGGAACAGGGGGGACACAGCTATTGAGCCCTCATGTTACTTAACTTCTCCAAGCTGGGGTTTGGGGGAAGATTTGGGGGAAGGGGGAAATCACAACGGCAGACCATCTGGTCTACGTATGTGTCCAATATTGCATGGGAAATACACACACACAAAAAAAGAAAACTATCCATCACTTATCTGAATATCCGAGGCATACTATACTAAAAAAATATATATATATATAGATTGATTGATTGATTGATTGATTAGCTGAAATTCATTGAACTCCCTATATATTTGACCTGGAAAACTTTCAAGCCCCAGTTTTCATCAGTAAAATGAAGATGATATGATATTCCATTTGTTTTCCATGTTTACTGTGTTGATTTTATGAAATGATACATGAAAAGCATTGGTGTCTCATAAATGCTCAATATGATTGTTGCTTTTGTATCTAGTGTAGTTTTGCCCTTGACAGTCTTACTTTCTGCCCATTGCCTCCAGGAAATCAGTCATTGTTTTCCTTTTTACATTCCAAACTATCCACGTTTGGATAATATATGACATTTTTATCCCAGGTACATGGGTGAGATGTTTCAATTACATACAATTATCTGAGTTTAACTTGAAATCAACCTTCTTTTTGACCACCAGATGGCACTGCAGGGCAATAAACCTGCAGTGTAATAAAGAATTGTGCATAAAATGTTATGTTCCCTCCCCACGCAAAACACACACACATTTCATTTTATTCAGTGAGATTGAATGAGCCAGTAATTCTATAAATGTTCACCCTAAAGCTGGAACACATAAATCATACTAATTATAAAATCTGATTATTCTTCAACCATATTTTCTTCCTGAATAAAATGAAATTGTTTTTCCACTTTTATAATCAGGCTAAAAATAGCCTGTACATGGTTTGTGTCCTACCAGAGCAGGGATCTACTTTCTTATTTGCTAGCAATGCATCTGGAACAATACCAGGTATAGAAAGGTGCTTGATGGAGAATGAATGAATCAGTTAATGGATGGATGGGCTGACTTATTAAGAGGATAAATCTATGGTCCTCCACAGCTTAGGCTGAAATTTTATGGAAGTTGGAATGATGTGGCCCAGTTTAAAAAACAACGAAAGCACATATTTATTTACATTTAGAAAGAGGCCTTTATCAGGAATTATCAACTGTACATCTTGAAACAGAGAATCAAATGCTCTTCTTGGGGAAAGGGGTTCAACTAGAATAAAGAGCCCAACTTCTCACCAGCTCCATTTTCTGATGATTCGCCCTTCCGTGTGAAAATAAAGGACTTAATATTTTCCTTCTAATGGAGAAAAAAGTGCTTTCAAAGGAGACTTTGAGACCCAGTGCTCAGGAAAAGGCATGCATCAAGTGACAAACTGGTCAAAAATGAAACTTACCCAGGCCAGTGCACCGAGAAAAACATTGTGTGATTTATTGCTCCATTCTCTTAATAAGGCACACCAAAGAAAAGCACCTCAAAAAATGCCCATCAGCAAGACAGAAGAAGAAGTATTTCAAATGCTGAGTCCTGTTTGCGTTTTGAAACATAACAAAAAAGAAAATTTCACGTGACAACCAAATGCGTGTCTTGCTTGGTTCAAAATAAATTTGTGACGCAAGACAAACAACGTTACAAGAAGATTTAATCACTTCCAGGTGGTAGCTGAGAAACAGAGGGAGGTGCTTCCACCCCCCTTGAAATGTCAGTGGGCGACACCAGCGCTGTCTGCTGTTGACTTTCAGAGGAGTCTTGACCATAAAGATGAACGTCTAGATCTATCATTGAAACAGAAAGTTCATAAGAAAGGGTTTTCTGTGAAACCACACTTTCCCCACATCTGATTCTGCCCCTTTCAAGATAACGTACCCCACCCCGCTCCTGCCTCTCAGCAAGAAGTTTCCAACAACATGTCTGAGTCTAAATGAACAGGCAACACAGAGGAAGTCGGAACAGCAGCCCACGCGCTGAGAGCCGTGGGTAGGAGCCTACTCACAAGACAGACTTGTGAGCAGACCAACAGTGCAGGTTCTTGGGCTGCAAACAGCATCCAGACCTGGGTCACAAGCAAAATGTGGGGGGGGAAGGCCAAGCAAAACGTATGAAACTGAATTATGGCCAAATAGTACATCAAAAACAATTACTTCCCGGGAGAAGCGAGAGGCCTTCAAAGACCACGGCGAGGGTGGTAGGTTCTGTCATCTCTCCCATTTCATTCACTCATTGGGCCCCTTCCAAGTCATGGAGGTTTTGGAGCAGAGAAGTGAATGGCAAATCAACTATGCAGAAGCCCCAAATCCAGCTGTTGGGCCAGATGGGGTGTCTTTCCAGGGCCCATTTGCATAGATACGGTCTGCAGCCCCTGATGCAATGGGTGCATTGTTTTCCATCTTTATCAGGAAGGGGGATGGGAAGCCTTTTATATTCCCATGGGACAGACAACAGTAGTTATTTATAGCGCTGCCCAGGGCTTCATCAACCCCCCTGCCCTCTGTCACGCAACAATCTGAAAAGACCTGGACCCTCTGGACTTTGCTCAGAACATCACATCTAAGAAGGAAACGCCTTGTTGGAGCCTGGGAGACCACGCTGGAGGTAGTATTCCAAACTTGGGGGCACAGCTCAACACTTTCGCTAAGTGTCACGGAGCTGCCATTTCTCAGTGAAGCCTGGAGAAGGGAAGGGCACTGCAGTAGGTCCGGGCAAGTGTGCCTGCCTCCTGGGCTGTACGGGCTGGTAGGCCTCCGTGGATCTGTGGTGGGGAGGCACCGGGTGCCACTTGATACCAGCCCGGCAGGAAAACCACAGAGTAAGGCCCTAGGATTCCAGGGCAAGACCATGCCAACTGCAGCAGAGATAAAAAAGCACTTGGTCTGTTACTGGGTCCTGATAGAGACTGAGTCCCTCACCATGGACACCAAGTGACCACACAGACACAACTGCTTATCATGACCTGGGTCCTGTCAGGGCGATACGCTCAGAAGGTCAGGCAAGCAATCAGCAAATAATTCTTACAACAGTCGTGGCAACTGCAGATGAGGTGCCTGCGGGGCTAGAATGCACAGAAAGTGGGTGGCCTGCACCCCTCCAAGTCATTTAACCTCTGCCCAGTCCTGTCCTCACTCCTTCATAGGTGGTGTTCCTGACGGCCCCTCCCCACCCCCAACCACCACCTACACAGAACTCTCCATCCCCAAGCCTGTCTCCTGGGGGCCCTAACCTGGGGCAAGGTCCCAAGTCTAGACTCTGGAGAAGTGGTGGATGAATGAGCACGAAGATTCAAGTTCAGGCTCAGGCCCGAAACACAGTCTCTCAACCCTATTAACCGGTAAATAAACTAAAATACTTTGATGTCTACCTGATTCTACTTTCTGTTTTTCATTCATTCGAAACAAAGAAGGGACATGCACCTTAGAAATCCCATCATACCTGATTACCCCCCCCCTTTGCTAATTGGGCTCATCTGTGACAAGAATCATCATCAACAACCCATTCAGTCATGATTAGCACATGGTGTCGTCAATGAAAGTTATGTAACGTGTCTGGCATGTTACCTAGAGCTCTGGGAGATCCAGGTCTCAGCCCACAAAACTCAGGTGAGCCTCAGATGTAACAGTCCTTTTTATCATGGCTGAATTCAATGTCTGTCTCATCCTCTCCCTTACCACCTCCTCGCAGGATATTCATGGATAATTTAGGGTCAACTCAGTAATGCCTGGAGAAGCTCCATCAGCCAGAGGAGTTCCCTCCCCCCTCATCCCAGGTGGCATTCCATTGCCACGGGTCTTAGCATCCTGAACGAGAGTCTGGTGCTCAAGTGTCATCCACCAGGGCTGGCACCTGCCGAGACATACGATGCCTCCCTAATCCTTGGCCAGCATCGCCCTGAAGTGACTGCATCCCCTCTGGTGGCTGATGGTTTGGGCCGGGTGCAGGTTCAACGCTTGTCCCTGCAAAGCATTTGCATCCGAGCTCTGATATTGAGTAACCGGGAAGTGTTAGCTATAGTTTTTCATTTCTCCATTGTAGGTTTCTCATTGGTGAAGGGAGGTACCCCCCCACACACACCCGGTTTGTGTGGATGAAAGAGACAACAAAGGAAGTCAGCCTGCCCTGAGCCATGACAGCCATTATTGCGCCCTGAGCATGCGTCCCAAGGCAGGTTACTCCACAAGATGCACTTTTTTGCTTGTGGGATGGATGTGACTCTTTGGAACCCTGAGGGCAGACTATGGTAAACTGACCAGTAGCCCCCCAAAGATATCCATACGCTAGACCCCTGGCCACCCAAGGTGACTGGTACTCTACTCTTGATCACTGGGAGTGAGATTAGTCTTTTCTAAGACTCATATCAATACAATCATATAGTATGAATGCTTTTGTGTCTGGTGCCTTCCCAGGTTGTGTTTTTGAGATTTATCCGTGTTGCCTGTATCAGTAGTTTGTTCCTTTTTTATTGTTCAGTGTTTCATTGTATGAATATGTCAAAATGTATGTAACCATTTTCCTGATAAGTTTTTGGGTTATTTCTAATTGGGGCTACTATAAATACAAACCACTATAAATATTCCTATCTGAGTCTCTGTGTGAGCAGGTAGATGCTATTTTTTAATTTGAGGAAACTAATCAACAGAAGTAAATTTGTTAGCAAGTTGCCCACACTTCAGTTGGAATCCCAGGGAAAGATTACTCATCTTGTTTAGGGATAAACAATAATATTACCCTTCTAGACTATAGTGAATATTTCTCTAAATATTCTTCAGGTGCAGTGAAAGCTCTCACCCACACAATTTAGAGTGAAGTCACATCCACCTGAGTTACAGAACAATGCAACCACTCAGTGGCCAAAAAGAATAACACGCTATAGAAGAAGAATTAATTAAACTATGAAAACTGAAGGTACAATAACCAACTGAAAGCTTAATGGATGAATTTTCAAGAACATAGTAACCCTCAGAAAAGAGAATTGGTCATCTAGAAACCATCCTAGAATTATTCAGAATTCTGTGCAGAGACAAAAAGATGAAAACACATTAAGGAAGAGGGCAGAGTGAGATAGTATAGCAACTGTCTAAGGAGAGCAGGGTGAGAAAACAGCAAATTATATTTTTAAAGATATTTACAAATAATGACCCAAAATAGATGAAAGATACCAATTTGCAAACTCACAAAGTCCAATGATCCCCAAAGAGGATAGATAAAAATACTATATTTATATCTGTAATAAAACTGCAGAATATCTGACCAAAAAATACTTAAAGTGAAGAAATAAAACTGGTAGCTAATTCCTCAGCAGCCACAGCAGAAGACGTAAGAGCAGTTGGAATGCAATCTTCAGTATACTAAAAGAAAAAAAACTGCTTACTTTTATATTTTGTATCTAGTGAAATTTGAAGGCAGCAAAAAAACGATCTCTGATTAAGGGTCTGAAATGGGTAAATAAATTAAGTAAACGTTGACTATAAAATAGCAACAACTAATGGGATTAAAATAAGAGAATTTAGCCCTGACTGCTGTGGCTCAGTGGATTGAGCACTGACCTGAGAATTGAGGGTTTGCTAGTTTGATTCCCAGTCAGGACACATGCCTGGGTTGCAGGTCCGGTCCCCAGTTGGGGGTGCACAAGAGGCAGCCACACAATGATGTTTCTCTCCCTCTCTTTCTCCTTCCATTCCCCTCTCTCTCTAAGTAAATAAATATAATCTTTGAAAAAAATAAGAGAACTTAGATATATGACACTAACATATGTCAGAAGAGGAATAGACTACATAATTAACATGTTTAAGTTTTGTATTATCTAGGCAGAGATTTAAAATACTGATTAATTCTAGATTTTGATCAAATAAATATATGTATGGTGGGTTCTATGGTTACCACTAAAATAATGCAATCAGAAGTCATAATTTTCTAAACCATTAGAAGAAAAATAATCAGAAGTCATAATTTTCTAAACCATTAGAAGAAAAATAATCAACCCCATAAGAAATCAAGCTAGGAAACAAAAAAAAACAAAATAGGTGTAAAATTAAAGGCTTAAAATAATATGGAAATCAAAATATATCAGAAATTATATTTAAAAGCATACAAACCATGGCCCTGGCTGGTGGCTCAGTGGATAAGGCACTGGCCTGCGAACCCAAAGATCTCTGGTTCGATTCCCCAGCCAGGGCACATAACCAGGTTGCAAGCCAGGTCCGTAGCTGGAAGCAGGTAAAAGGCAACCATACATTGATAAATAAATAAATAAAAATGAAAAAATATATATACAAACTAAATGTTCCTGTTAAAAGGCAAACTAACTGTCTGATTAGTGAAAAAAATATAACTATGCTATTCACAAAAGATACACCTAAAATAGAAGGATACACTATGGTTAAACATCAAAAAATGGGAAAATAAATTACGCAAAAAATAAACAAACAAAATAAAGCTGATATAGCTATATTAAAATCAACTAAGACTCTAAGACAAAAGGCCTTAGTAGGTTATAATTATGTAAAGCTCAATAGACTAGGATGCTATAACAAGTTTTAATGTGTACATATCTAATAATTGGCTTCAAAATATACGAGGTCTGTCCTGAAAGTATTGAGTCAATGTCAATATAATTAAAAGAGTGTGCTGCCAATGCCAATGCAGGAAAGGCCTCATATATACTGAAAGCCACAATCATGATGGGAGAATTTTAACATCCTCTGTAAGTGACAAAACAAACAGGTAAAAGTGGTATAAGTGAATATTGTGAATAATAAATATTAGCTAATGAATATATCTTGAAAATCTTCATATATTAGGTGATAAACACATTTATAATTTAAATAATACTCTGAATTGAAAATTTATGAAGATATTGAATATCAAAACTGAAGGGTTGTAGCTCAAACTACATCAGGGAGAAATGTGCAGGCTTAACTACATTTATTAGAAAGGAAGAAAGGCCAAAAATTCATGAGCTAGGAGTCCATTGCTAGGAATGAGAAAAGGAAGAACAAATAAAACCCAAAGAAAGTAGAAGATGGGCCAGAGGATATAACACAATGCCATAGAAGCATTTGCTACGCATTTTTAGCCTCAATATAAATTGGGGAAATGCTAACAAAAATTCCAAAGAAACACCATTATACATTCACCTTATCACATTCTGATAAGCACTAAAAGAGCTCAGCAGGGCTAAGTTCTACAGAGGATTTAAAGCCATGAGACCCTCAGACTGTTTGTAGACCTACATTAGCCTGGAAATCAATTTTATCTTTTCTATTAAAGTTGAAAATGTGTATCCCAGAAGACCCAGCAATTCCTCATTAGAAATGCGTTCTCTAGAGAAACTAGTGTGTATGGACCCCAAGAGACGTAACAGGAGTGTTGCTAACCAATAGAGGCCAAGAACACAAATGGCCGTCAACAGTAGGTGCTCAGTTGGGTATATTCCTGGGAATACACTACAGCAACGTAGTTAATTAAACTACAGCCATAAAGTGGAAAAATAAACTCAACCATGTTGTTTAGAAAGGTATACACAGGCAGTAGAACTATAATAACAGGCAAGAACTTGATGACCAAAAGAATTGAACTATTTCTTCAGACAAGGGCACACAAGAAACTCCTAGCATGCCTGATAATTAGCAAATTGTCCATAAGTTTCATGGTTTGTATATATTTCATTTTTTAAGTGAAAAAGTAAATAAAATGCAAAGAACATACATCAGAAACTGAACAAGAGGGTTAAGTTTGGGGAGCATTTAACATGTATTACTTAGGTAAGAGGAAATAAAACCCAACAAACTTTATTAAATTTTAGGAATCCATGAAAAACTCAGATTGAATACATTTTAAAATGTCTGAAAATCACAGTGGCTGAGGAGGTGAGTCAGATAATCATCAGAGAAAATCAAGAATAATTTCCACTTTTTTGTGTCTAGAGGGTAGTACCGGCCTAGGACAGTGATTCTCACATCTGCATCTTAGAATCACCTAGAAAGCTTTAGAACTCCAAAGCCCAGGTGTAGACAAACCAATTAATTCAGAATCTCTCAGGAGAGAGCCAAGCATCTGTATTTTTATAGTTTCTTGGCTGATTACAGTATCTAGGCTGTGGTGAGAACCACTCGCTAAATTAAGGTAACCATGGGGATTTACCTTTTTCCAACCTCCTTTAAATTATGGTGTGTACAGAGGCTCCCTGTTGGCTGTCCTCCCAGTTATGAGGGAGAGCAGGAAAGATTAACAGTGAGAGTCTGTATAATTAAAAGTGTTCTCATACCTAAGGACAAGTCTGGGAGCTTTACCTAATCCAAAACTTCTCAGGAAAAAAATACAGGTTTAACCATTGCCTCCTCACACTCTCCTTTAGCATGAGGTCTGTCTAACAGGAGGTAGGTATTACAATGTCATCTCCTTGGTTTGCATTGTCCATGGAGAGGTCCCCTGCATTGTGACTGTTTAGAAAGACTGGGAAAATCCAAAAGAGCCCTGTGGCTGGAGGAATGGTTTTATGTGCCGGTGCCAGGAATGGTGATGGGCAGCAGTAAAAATGTACACAGGTGAGAAGACTGCTTGAAATGAATTTAATTAACCTTCAATGGCCAAAACTTGGCTTAAATGTACACCTTTTCCCTAAAATGTTCAAATCTTCATTACTCTTTTGAAAAAGCTCTGAGATAACATTGCAATATGTTTGGGTTTACGCAGTGGCATAATCTAGAGAAAAACCCCTTAAAATCCTTGTATCACACTGAATATATTGCTCAGGTGGCCCAAACAATGTTACATACAACGTAATTCAATACATAATAAGTTGGGGGATAACTTAAGTTCTTCCTATTTACCATGCTTTGTGTTCTTTAATGTCTTTTCTGAGGTTCTTTTTAATTTTGCTAAATGTATCGGGGGTAACGTTGATTAATAACTTACATACATTTCAGGTGTACATTATAATCCAACATCTGGATCCACTATTGTGTGTCCACCGCCTGAAGTCCAGTCTCCTTCTGTCACCATACATTTGACCCCATTTACCCTTTTCACCTTCCCCCTGCCCCCTTCTCCTCTGGCAACCGCCATTCTGTTGCCTGTGCCTGAGCTTGTGCTTTCATTTGTGAGTTGGTTTTTTTGTTTGTATGTTTGTCTTGCTTGTCCGTTTGTTGTGCCTTGTTTCATGTCCCATGTATTAGTTAAACCATACAGTTATTTTCCATCCGACTTCTTTCACTCAGCACAATGCTCGTAATACTCTCAAAATCCATCCATGTTGTCACAAACGGCAAAGTTCTGTTTTTATGAATGGGTAGCATTCCATCATATGTATGTACCACACCTTCTCTATACAGCAGCGTCTACAATTAATCTTTAATAATCAAAGGACACAGAAGTTACACGGTGAAGAAGGAAGCCCCGGCCCCCAGCATTCCCCAGCAAAGGCAAGCGCCCCGCGCCCCGAGATGGCCTGGGAAGGAGGCTGTCCTCAACAATGTGTCCAAACCCACTGAAGCTCTCAGCACCAGCACCAGCCAGCAAGACACCAAAGCCACAATGTCACATAAGCAAGAGGTCAAAACTTTTACCATCCATGCCCTTTTATCTAAACCCAGAAGGGTGATTTCCGTGGACACAAGAGGGCCAACCAAGCCAGAGGAAGACACTGATCCCAGAAAATGGGCGGCAGGACACCAGCTGTGCGGCTGAGAGGAAAGGCGACCTGGTCAGATTTGACCAGGGCACGAAGAGTTTGGGGCGCCACTAACAGCTACATCAAAAGGCTGAGCCATTGCCTTCGGCCACATGCAAAACAGAATTGACGGGCAGTCCAATGAGGAGGAAAGAATGATTTTGGGCTACGTATATAAACTAAGCAAAGGAAAAACGGGTAGACGTTATTTCTGGCGAAGGAGGAGGGACTTGCACGGAAAGACATCATTGTAACCATAGCACGCTGCTAGCAGTTAATGGCATGGACAAGGTCAATCTTAAATAATAAACTGCCAATGAGTATTGAACCAAAAGTCGTGATAAATGAGGGCGCAAGGGAGGTAAAGTAGCGCTAGAAGGTATGAGATTGCTAAACCCTCATCTGTGGTCATGGGAGGTCCATAGAAAACGTCTTGAGTGACATAGCAAGCCATAGAAGTCTAAGTGTATTCAATAGAAATACCAACAGAAGTGCTCAAAGAAATAGCAGAAGGGGTCAGGCCTGGGGAGGGGAGGGATGGAGGAAGGGCTGTTGTTCTCAGGACTGAGAGCCCTATAGCACCAGTGTGACCTTTTACACGGTCACCCAGATCATTGCGATGAAAACAATCAATTTTTTTTAAGTCTGCATGGACGAGAATTCACATAAATAAAAAAAGTGGCAAAGATACTGCTAGTCTTTCACGGTTCACATTCCAATCTCAGAACCCCCAGTTTCTATGGGTTCCTCAGCACACAGCTCTGGTGACACAGTTAGAAAGGTTGGGAAGGTAATGACCATCTCAATTAGGGTAAGACGTGTGATGATGAATTCATAAAACAAACTCCAAAATTTCAGTATCTTCACACAGTCAGGTTCACTTCTCACTAGCAGAGAGTCCACGGAGGTCCTGGACTGTGCTGTCAGCGGCAGTAATGACTTCCAAGGTCACTTCTGTGGGGAAGAGAAGAAAGGACAAGTCCTCCTGGCCCTTCCCTGCCTCGGGTTCTGGGTTCTTGGCCGGAAGGAGCTGACCCCAGACCCATTTCCAGGAAGGTTGGGAAAGCCACAGAATGGCATTATCTTATGGGTAAAGGGACGAGCAGGACAGGAAGAGGCGCGCTAGGAAAAGTGAGGAAGGGACAGATGCCTAAATTGCGTCTGTCCTCCCAGGAAATGGGGATGCAGCCTCTCTGCCAGCCTCCCAGCGCTGTGGGCCAAAGGGGCCCACGCTTCACATGCCGTGAACAGCACACAGACTCAGGAAGCTGCATCACTGTAGGTCGCTGTGTGCCCTTGCCAACCCCACGCCCCTAAACATAGAATATTGCGTTGTTGCGTTGCTGGGAGAAAAAATTCCTGATTGCTTATTTTGTTTTTAGAGGTCTTAACTAAGGGTTGTAAAGTGAACAGCTGCTGAAAAGACTTCCTCTAAATAAACTGTCACACGGATGATGACATCGATCTCTAATACACTTCCTTATGATCCTAATCTAGTTATTTTATGTTGTCCCACTTTACAATGGCAATAAAGGTCTCTGTTAATCAAGTAAAATATATCGATAGCGGGCTGCAGAAAGGAAAAAGGTTCGATTGAATACACACCCCTGCTCGCTGCGACTGTCCAGGATTTGGTGGAGGGTACACACACAATGTTTCATCATTGGCTCGCTCAGATGTGCCCCCTCCGTGACTCCTATCAAACAGCATCTGCGTGGTGCACTGAGGCCTGAGCCAGTTCCGCCCTGGAGTGCTAGCACTTCAACAGTGGCCTCCAAACTCCCTACCAACGCAAAGAGAAAGCCTGGAGCCCTCACACCTGTTCTTTGTTTCAGCCCAGAGGCCGCCCCTGACATTTCTGCCCACAGCCTATTGGCAAGGACTGATGACACGATCTTACCCCTGGAGGCCTATCTTTTGTTGTTCCAGGAAGAGGAACTTATAAGGAGTTTGGTGACTCTGTTTCTCTCTTCATTGGGAAACCCAACGGCCGCTGGGCACTCACAGCCAGAGAGCAGAGGTCGATGTGGGAGCCCAGAGGGAGGGGCTAGGGAAGAAATCACCAAGCAACTGACCACAGAAAGATTCCTTTAATTATACACCCTGGATATCAGTGTTTACTGAAATAGAGGGGATTTACACTTGTCTACACTTTAATAAACAGAGTAGCCTGAGCACAATTTAGCTTTTGTCTGGTGACCACGAAAGCCGCTTGGTGCAATGGAATAAAACCAGCTGGTTCCCATCCCCATCCTGCCAATTCACCACCACCACCACCAACAAACTTAAAGTAAGCCATGATCATGCTGAGTTTCAATTCATTTCAACTGCAGAAGGGAAAAACAATGTCTTGTTCTGCCCAAATCAAGGGTTGCTGTGAAGTCAAATGAGACTGTGTATGAAGAATGTTTTGTTTCATAATGGGAATTGATTGGGTTTAAGGTTTTTGCTTTTGTTTTTGCTTTAAATTTTTTTTAATGATTTTATTTTATTTTTTTATTTTTAGAGAAAGAGGAAGGGAGAGAGGCAGAGAGGAAGAGAAACATTCATGTGTGGTTGCCTTTCACCTGCCTCCAGCTACCGACCTGGCTGGAGACCCAGCTTGCAACCTGGTTATGTGCCCTGGCTGGGAATCGAACCAGCAACCTTTGGGTTCGCAGTTCCGTGCCAATCCACTGTGCCACCAGCCAGGGCTTGTTTAAGATTTTTATTTGTTTATTTTTAGAGAGAAAGGAAGAGAGGGAGAAAGAAGAGGAGATACATCAATTGGTTGCCTCTTGCTCACCCCCTGCCAGTGACCTGGCCCATGACCCAGGCATGTGTCCTGATAGGGAATCGAGCCAGTACCCTTTCAGTTTGTGGGACAACCGCCAACCCAGTGAGCCATGCCAGCCAGGGTGGGTTTGAGGTTTTGTTTTGCCTGGTTTCTTCTTCTTCTTCTTCTTTTTTCACCATTTAGCTTCCTTCTCTCTAGCTCACCATGTAACAGTTTTGCTTTGAAAATAAGACAATAAATTAGGCCACCCAAACTCCAGATTGTCATGGTTCCTCTTATTCGCCCTGATAGCTTCTCAGATGGTCTCGCTCGCCAAGGTTCGGTCGTGAGCCCAGATGTCTCTCCTGGGCCCTGGGCTCAGGTGATCCACTCCCCGACATCTCCTCTTGGGTGGCTCCTTCTTACAAACTCTCTCTGTCCAAACCTACACTATCTTCTCTCCCAAACTTCAGTCCCCCTTCTGTTTTCTGTCCCAGAAAATGGCACTGCTGTGTAGCAAGTTACCAGGCCTAAAACCCTTGGTACTCTCCTATCCTCCTCCTTCTGCCTCTCCCCACATTGAACCAATCACCAGTTCTGCTCACCTCACCACTTCAATAGCTCCTGCAAGTATCCCCATGGGTCTGGTCATTTCCTCTTGCGTAGATCAACACCCTGAACCTCCTTGCTTCCAGGTTTACCTGCCTGTAGAGAAAAGCCGGAGCAAGATTTTGTTTGTTTATAACTTTTTAAAAATTAACAAACATGCCCTGTGGCTTATTGTCCTGCAAAGCGAAGGGTCGCTGGTTCAATCCCTGGTCAGGACACAGCCTGGGCTGCAAGTTCGGTCCTGGCCGCGGTGCGTACGAAAGGCAACAGATCAACGTTTCTCCCTCACATCAGCGTGACTCTCCCTCTCTTCCTCCCTCCCCCTCACTCTTCAAAACAATTAACAAACACCTAGGTACATGTAAAACAGTTTACATGTTTTCTTTAGACATTTTACTGGAGAACCTTAGCCTGCTTTCCTACCCCTGCCCTTTCTCCCATCCCTTCTTCTCTCCAGGGGTCACTTCCATGTTCCTTGGCATTCTTGGCCCTTCACCCTCCCGTATTATTCTTAACACCAGTGTTTCGAGTTCTGTAAAAATCTTTATTGGGATTTTTGTTGGAATTACAGTGAATATAGGTGACTTTTAGGAGACGTGACATCTGGCAACATTAGGTTTTATCAAACCTAACATGTCACTCCATTTATAAGGGGGGAATCCAAAAAAAAACAAAACAACAAAACAGAATGATCTTCTACAGGGCAGGCCCCTTGCATACAGGCTTCCCCCACTACATGAGTGTTCTCCTGGGGTAAGAACCAGCTGGTGTTATTGTGAGAGGCTGCATTCAACTTCAGTGAATACTTTTGGAAGACTTTCTACACATTTGCCCATTTCATGATGGGTGATTTATGACCACACCTGCCCACCCCATGCTGAGTTTTCTGAAGTTTTTGATCAAAAAGGGCATGACCCCCATGCCCTACCCTCCTTATTCACCTAATCTCTCCCACGGTGACTTTGTGTTTGCTTGTTTCTTTCCCCAAAGAAACGAAAAAGGTCTTCAAAGCGAAATGTTTTGCGTATGTGGAAGAGGTGAAAAAAAAAACAACAGCAAAAGCACTAAAAGGCATCAAAATCAACGAAATCAAAAAACATTTTGAGCAGTGGAAAAAATATCTCAATAGGTGTATAGCATCAAATGGAGAGTACTTTGAAGGTGACTGAAGTTGAAATATGTAAGAATAAATACACAATATTTTATAAATAAATTTCAGGTTGTTTTGGGTCCCTGTGTAATTCTTATTGCTCTTCAATTTAGATGTTCTTACATGTTACTGTTAAATTATCCTTCAATAGCTTGTAGTTGTTGTTTTTAAATAAATTTTTTAATAATCTCTTCAAAACTTTTATTTTGAAATTGTTACAGACTCACAAGAAGTTGCAAAAATAACACAGTAGGTATTACTTCTTAAGTGCTTATTGTTGGCATAGTAAGCATTGGCTTATGTACATTGATCTTATAGCCAGCAACCTTGATATGCTTCTTACAGTTTTACTAGTGTTTCTTAATATTACCTTCAAATATCTGGTTGTATCATTTGCAGATAATAAACATTTTAATTTTTCCATTGCCGTCCTTATATCTCGTTTTTACTTGTTTTACTGTGCTTTCTGGGTCCTCCAGTATAATGCTGAATAGAAACAATGATTACAAGCCTCCAGGTTTTGCTTTTTACCTCAAATCGGATTTTCTCAACCTCAGCACTATTGACTAGAAACAATGATTACAAACCTCCGTGTTATGCTTTTTACTTTAAATCGGATTTTCTACATCTCAGCACTATTGACTAGAAATAATGACTACAAACCTCTGTGTTTCGCTTTTTACTTCAGATCGGATTTTCTAAATCTCAGCATTATTAACATTATGGGAGTGGCTTAATGGCATCTCCAGCCTCTGCCCACTAGACACTTAGGGGCGAAGCACCCACCCTGGCAGGGTGTGGCAGTGAAAAGCTACACCAGGGGTTGCCAAATGTCCCCTGGAGAGTAATACTGCCTCTGATTCACAAACATTGCTTTGAAAAGTAGTGCTTCTAACATTTCACTGTCGAGTGTAATTTTTGCTGTACGCTTTCTGTGGACACCAATTAGGGTTTATGGTTCAAACAACAGAAACTGGCTCAAGCTGCACTTGTCACAAAGGCAACAACAATAAAGAGGTATCAGGTTTCTCACCGAATCGATGCCACGGCTGAAAAAGCAGGCTCAGAGAATGGACGTGAACCGAGGAGTCATGTCTGAACCCAGGGCCCGAGGACCGTTTCCAGCTTTGGTACGTGTACTGGCCAACGCTTCTGCGCCTGGCCCCAGACGGAGCCCTGAACAGGTCCTGATTCTTTGCAAAAATCTACCCTTGATCGAGGCCCCTGGTAAAGCTCACAGTTGCCTAGGATTAAATCAAAGTGGTTGGGGATGGGAGGGCTGGATTCAGGACAGGACATGCCTTTTGGCCTCGTAGAGTGGGAGACAGGGCTAGATTCTCCCCGAGACTCACAGAAAGGCCGATTTTCTAAATGTAGGAAGAAGATGTACATGTCGGGCAGCCTAAAAATATGCATGACTACGGAGTAAAAGATAACCAATATGCCTTTCAAGTACCTTTACCAGGCTAAGGAAATACCTTTCAAATCCTCACTTGCTTGCTGTTTTGTGGGTTTGATATGTTGGCTTCATTAGACTAGAGTCCCCAGTTATCCAATCAAACATTAATCAAGGTGTAGCTGTGGTGATATGTTGTACATCTGTCTGACATCTGCTTCCCATTGACTTGAAACGAACCAGATTGTGCTCCAGAAGGGGGTGGGCCTCACCCAATCAGTTGAAGCCATGCAGAGCCAAAGGAGAAGCTTCCCAGGGAAGGAGACATTCCTCTTAAAGACTGAAATACCAGCTCCTACCTAAGAGTCTCCTGCCTGTCGTGGTTCCGTCACAATGAGGACAGAGGCTTCAGCCCAGGAATGCGGGAGGAACACAAACATTCTGTCCCCAGCAAGCCTTGCCCTGTTGGGCTCTGCTTCTGCTGCATAGAACAATATTTTCTTCTCCAACTCGCGCCACGCCTGCTCACAGCCAGCCTTTGCCCACTTTCCGTCACCTTTGGGTCGCCCCTCCCAGGGGGCTGCATCTCATAGGACTCCGGTTCAGTTTCACGTGTCCTGCAGTGCCCGCCTGGCCCCAGGGACACGTGAGGTGCTTCCTTGCTGCGTACCCACGGTGCCCAGCGTGAGCTTCCCAGAACCCTTTTCCACGGTGCTCTGACAAGCCGTTTCCTACAAGAGAAAGTAAGTCCCATAAGGACAGAAGCTTTGGCACACGACAAGCCTTCAACGAAAACCTGATGGATGATGTGTAGCCGTTGTCAGTCGGTAAACCACTGGAAATTTTTAAATTAAAGTAATCGGGGTGACATTGGTTAATAGGTCATTAGGTTTCAAATGTGCGTTACTATGATACATGAGCTGTATGTTGTCTTGTGTGCCCACCACCCACAGTAGGGAGCAGAGGGTAAAGGGGGGCTAATATATGATGATCGAAGATGATTTAACTATTGGAAGTTGAAGCATATCATTTCACCAGGCCTACTTTGCGATGAGTTCGCTCTCTCTCCACCATGTAAGGACATAACCAGGAACTGGTGTCACCAGGAGCCAAATCTGCTGGCACTTCTAGTCACAAGACTGTGACAAATAAATTTGTCATTTATGTCACCCAGTCTATAGTACTTTTTTGTTTTAGCAGCCCAAGCTGATGGAGACTTGGGCAAATGATCTCAGCTTTCTAAGCCTCTGGGTGGAATGGTTTAAAATTGGAGTTCTACCCTGACATATTGTAGAGTCAGTAGATAATAAGGTTTTTTTTTTAATGTAGTATCGTAAGTTCCATGATGAAATGTAGCATTAACCATCCCAAATAGATATAAAGAAATGAATAGAAAGGCCTTGTTTCTGGTGTTGTCTTGGTGCCAATGGAAATAGGATTCTTCCAAGAAGTCCCAGGTTCTTGTGAAGTCAAGA
This sequence comes from Noctilio leporinus, assembly GCA_004026585.1. Lineage (NCBI taxonomy): Eukaryota > Metazoa > Chordata > Mammalia > Chiroptera > Noctilionidae > Noctilio > Noctilio leporinus. Next base: position 39,251 of record PVIW01007726.1, on the reverse strand, counting down.
GAAAAGCATTTCAGGGATCCTTTCATAGGAGGACATGAGCAATTGTGGCAAGATTTATTGGCGTGAAAACAAAGGACGGCCCCCACGTGCCAATGTCTTACCCACGACCAGAGGACTCAGCTCCATCTCGCTGTAGAAATCCAGCCTCTGGGGCCTCAGATCTGCACCCACACCTGGCAGGCCCAGGAGGGCCAACGCCCAGAGGTGCAGAACTGCTCCAAGTCTCAGGTCCCTGTTTGCACCACATCTCTGCTAAGGCCTGATAGCACCTGGGCCATGGCTGGCCCATGGCTGGGCCCATGATCTGACCTGCACTTTCACCTGTGCAACTGCCAGGACTGCATGGCTGTTATGGAGAGAGAGCATATGCGGATAAACAAGTGAGCCTCGGGCCTTGTTAAACTTTGATGTTATCCATTTGGGTTTGAAGAGAGCAGGCTTTCTTTCAAACCAACCAATCTCCTTCCCAGCTCTTTCCCAGGCTTGTGCTGGGCCATCCCCCTATCTAGTCCTTTTCCAGGATCTTCTGGGGTTTTGTGTTCTTTATCCTGTCCAGCCCTTTTCCAAATTTCCCCAGGTTAGACTCCTCCTCTTTATGTCACCATCATGGCTCCTACTACACAGCCTTATAGTAGAAGGAACTGCCTCTGTGCCCGCAAAGAAATTTCCCCTTTAATGTTTTTTCCCTTCATCGGTCATCTGGGAGAACAAACCAGTTGTACCCTGGGGAAATTGAAAAGCCAGTGGTTCTTCCTGCCCTCCAGGGATTAGTGTCCATTTGGCAGAGGATACAACTGGCCCCTGGGACATCTGGAAGCTCTAGCTTACTAGTTAATCTGGCTTAATTAAATGTCAAGATCCCTTTTCTTTCATTAATATCTAACTAGCTACCTACACGGACAGTTTCTTGTAGACAGGTTAGAGCTAACTGGATTTCTTCTTCTCTACAAAAAGGGAATCATACCTGTTTATCTTCAAGCATTACTGAACACAGTGCTTTTAAAGCACTAATCAAAATATTGTTTTAATTTAGGTGTAGCTAGTTCTTGTCACAGGACAGAAATCTAATAGTTGAATTCCAATCTCTACCAGTACTGACAAAGGACAAAAAGTCTTCAGGGCCTTAATCCTGTTCAAACAATGAGAGGAAAAAATAGAAATATCTGTCACCCAAGAGCTGGGAGTGGCTGCAGAGGCCCAATAAGAATGTTCCGTAATGGTTCATAGACATTAGCTGTGACTCTGAACATGCAAACTAGAATCTCCCAGCGCTCAAATGATAGTCATGGGTGTTACCTCTGTGGATTTCTACTCAGTGACTCTTTCTGTACCCATCTTATAGTTCTGTTTCACAGAATGGTACACCTGAATAAGGATTTCATCACATTAAAAGGAGATTCCAATTCAGTGAAAAACAAATACTATATGATCTCATCCAATACAGGAGACTAATGAACAAAACAAATAAGCAAGCAAGATAGAACCAAAGGCATGGAAACAAGGAACAGACTTTCAGTGTGCAGAGAGGAGAAGGAAGGGGGAGAAAAGAGGCAAAGAAGGGGAAGGAGAAGAGTTTAATCAAGGAACTAGCATGGATGACCCATGGGCATGGACAACATGTGGGACTGACTGTGGGAGTGAGGATGGGGAGGGTGAGGCAGGGGAGAGCAGTGGGGAAGAAATGGGGTGAATGTAATACAATAATAATAAAATGAAATGAAATAATTTTTTTTTTTAATGGAGATTCCTTTGTTCAATCATGACCCTGTGATGAGAAAGAAAATCATCCAGCGGAAGTTAACAGAGCTATTGACATTTCACAGTTCATTTCTCCTTTGGCTTCTTTTTTTAAGACGTTATTATTTTCCGAGAGAGAGGAAGAGAAACAAGGATGTGCAAGAGAAACATCCATTGGTTGCCTCCCACAGTCCCCAACCAGGAACCCAGCTCGCACCCCAGGGCATGTGCCCCCACTGGAAATGAAACTGGTGCCCTTCAGTGTTGCAAGCCAACAACACCCAATCCCCTGAGCCGCATCACCCAGGGTTCTCCTTTGGCTTCCTGATAATCTAATTCAAGTCACTTTGTCCTGCATTAGTAAAGTGGGAATAATCCTAGTGGTTCCTCAAGTGGGAACTAAACGAAATAATGGGCAAAAATCAATTACTAAATGATTCCTATTCGCTGACCTTTTGGCCTCTTCGGGACCAGCGGACTTGTGGGCAGAAAACGTAGGAAGCTTTTGGATGAAGAAGTGCGTCTTAAAGCAGTGATGCCTACCGCGTCGGGGGAACCGGCCTCTTTTCCCTCCGATTGTCAAATTTTAAAAATGACAACCACCAACATGACAGCCATCTGGTATGAATGAATCAAAACTGTATCTATTTTTCATTGAGCTGGCAAAAATACAGGGTGTGCGCGATCCTCCTCCAGCAGGATGACCTCTGCGCAGGGGCCAGGTGAGCAGAAAGTGGTGGGAAGGCTGCTCTTTGGAGAAGTTTTAGGATTAAGGGGGAAAAAAAAGAAAGGGGGCGGTGCTGGCACAGGAGGTAGACACCTAGAAAGTTGCCTCTGACTGGGAAGTGAGGGCATGTTCGTGTGCTGTGAGAATGTTCTAGAACGTTCCGGACTGCAGCTACAGAAAGGCTGGTCAGAAGTGGCGGGAAGGGAGTCTGAGGGGAAGTGGAAAGGACAGGTAGAGCAGGACAGGCCTTTGAGGCGGCCACACTGGAGGGCAAGGGTAAGGAAGAGCAGGCCATTCACCCTTCTCCAACCACCCTCAGGCAGCCATGCCTTTACCAGCACCGGCAGCCCCCGCCGGCCCCCAACTTGCTTTGTTCACACAACCAGCGAGGGTGAAGAGTGGTTTCCAGGTCCACAGTGTCTCCAGACTTGTGTCAAGCGCATGCGAAAGGCAAAGACAGCACATCCAGTTCAGTCACTTTATTTTCATTTAAGGGACACTTGGAAAGATAAAGAATCCCATCTATACCTCCAAGTTACCATGAAGGTTCAAAAGGTACAATCATATCCATCCACAAGGCGTGATTTCTTAAACTTAAATAACAGCTTCTCAAAAATGTAATATTCCTGAGAGAAAGGAAATGGTGAGGGGTGCCTGCCAAACAACACCCGGGGCGGATTCCCACCAGGGTCACCTCGGATCTCTTCTCTCGCCCACCCCACGGCCCCAGAAAGACCCGCTAAGAGCGGGATCCGCATTTTTTTCTTTTTTCTTTTTTATTATTTTATTATTTTTAGAGAGAGGGGAAGGAAGAGAAGCAGAGAGGGGGAGAGACATCAGTGTATGGTTGCCTTTCACCTGCCTCCAGCTACAGACCTGGCTGGAGACCTGGCTTGCAACCTGGTTATGTGCCCTGGCTGGTAATTGAACCAGCGACCTTTGGGTTCACAGGTCGGCACCTTATCCACTGAGCCACCAGCCAGGCCTTGGAGCCACATTTCTTTGATTAAAAATCCAAGTGACTTCCCTGGCTGGTAGCACAGTGAATAAGGTGCCGGCCTGCGAACCCAAAGGTCGCAAGTTCGATTCCCCAGTCCGATTCCCCAGTCAGGGCACATAACCAGGTTGCAAACCAGGTCTCCAGTCAGGTCTGTGGCTGGAGGCAGGTGAAACACAACCATACATGGATGTCTCTCTCCCTCTCTGCCTCTCTCCCTTCCCCTCTTTCTAAAAACAATGAAATAAAATCTTTAAAAAAAAAATTAAAAATCCAAGTGAAACAGGAACTCTCCATCCCTTACAAAGTATGTCAAAGTTGTTCACATATTTGTCTAAACATACATAAAATCAAAGTTGAATTTTAAAAATATGTTCCCAAACACCAATAAATATAAAACATCATGTAAAAAAAAATAAAAAAAACACCTGTCCAATCATCACCAAATTTTCAGGAAGAGCACATGCTTAGAACATCTACCCATAACTTAGAACCGACCAACATGAGGACATTGTTAATTTAGTGATTTAATTTATATTAAACACGTCTACTGTTATTAATAGACCATAACTAAATAAATCATATGCTCATTCCCAAAATATGACAAAAGAGTCTAGTAGATCTCTCTAACATACAGGAAGACAATTATTTTCAAGTATCATTCAGTAACATATAAACATACTTTAATTTCTTATCTCTTAAGAAAAACAAAATCTAACCACAAACACTCATGGATTGGCATTAAGTGATTTCCAGTCATGCTGAATTTTTCTGGATTTCTTATTTGATCAGGTATAAACAAAGCCAATTCTCCCTAATCTGATGTTTTCCAATGCAGAGTTTAATGAAGGGCATCATTGCTTCTTTGGTTCATCTCTTTGCAAACTAAAGGTCTGGACCCTGAGACCTCCTGTCTTGTGCTGATCCCATGCGTGGCGGGATCTCTGGGCCAGGATATGCGAGTGCCATGCCGACCATCGAAACTCTGCACACGTCAGACACCAACGTCTTAAACCCAAGGAGGGAGGTAGCAGAACGGACACTGTAAAACAGTGTGACACCAAAAATACACTTGGCTATAGACTTAACTTTCCACTTAGATTTAAGGTGGGGCATGTCTGACAGCCCAGAAGCTGGGTCCCTTAAGCCCCTGAGTACATGTGTGCATACCCTTCCCCTGTACATGGGTGTGACAGAGGAGACCCAGCACAATGGCTCAGGAGGTAGGAATATTAGAGTTTGACAAGGAGCCAGGTCTGTAGGGAAACTCCAAGACAGAAAGCGGGAAAGACTGGCACATTAGTGGCAGAGGCAAGACTAGGCCAGGCTGTGATTCTTGGGCAGCCCCACTTCTGACAAGTGACAGACAGAAGAGCCCCAGAAGTCTTTTTAGAAGCAAACATCTCCCTATAGCAGCCAGCAGGACCCAGCACCACCCATTCTAGGGCTCATTTCATCCGAGTTAGGGTAGGGTGGCCAGTTAAACCACCCTAGGCCACACTCCAGTGGGGGAAGGGCCACCAGAAGTTCCGCTTTGAACGGTCTCGTTATGCAACGTCAAGTTCACAGTGGAACGTATGAGACGCGAGCAAGGGCAAGCTCTGGGCTGAGGACAATAGGGGATCATCAACAATGACGGACACTTAAAACCCCGAGGAGGAGGCTGGGCCCTTGGCACTCCTGCACTGGAACTCAATGAGAAGACAAGACAAGCACAGGAGATGGAAGAGGGGTGACCAACAAGGAGGAGAACCCAGGGCATCAGGCGTCCTGGAAGCCAGGCCAGGAGCAGCGAGACCGGGCGGGTGCTCCGGCAAGGTGAGGGCAGACCCAACCAGGCACCTAGCAGCGCCGGCCATCGGTGACCTTGGCAAGTACCATCTGGTGGAGCAGGGGTCACCCAGGTCTGATTAGACAGGATTCCAGAAAGGAGAGGAATTTCAGAAGACATATACATAAAGCTCCCCTGAGAGCTTGAAGTGCAAAGGGAACAGGAATGGGAGAGAGGGCAGTCAAGGGGAAGTCGTGATTTTTCAGGTGGGAAATGGGAGCATGTTTGCATGCTAGTGGTGATACCAGGCCCAGAGGGAGAAATGGACGGCGAGGGTGAGTGCGAGGCCTGGGCAGGAGTTTTGCATCAGAGGAGGTAGGAATAGCTGGACATCAAATCCCGAAGTGGAGGGGCTGGTGCCTGGGGAGCCCAGGTGACAGCAGGAACCCGGGGTTCAGACACTAGCCGGAGAGCGTGAGTGGCGGTAGGAGACTGAGGAGACACCCTGCAGAGCAGCCTGAGCAGGGAGGGACCCCACAACACCCAGTGCCCCCAGCAGCTTGGGTTCACATCTCATTTCTGCTACTTTCAATTACGTAATCTCCAGCTAGCTAATCACCCTGTCTCTCTGCCTCAGTTTCCTCATCTGCAAAGCGGGGATCCTGGGAGTGCCGACAGTAGTACCGCTGTGAGCCTGTGAGGAGGCAGTACCCGGGCATTCTTGCGTCACAGCTGATGCTGAGAAGGACACATCCTGAGCCATCAGGGCAGAGGCAGCTGGCTTTCCTGGTGTCAGCGGCCAGGACACACACACACCAAACAAGCGGACATCTAAGCACAGACCCAGCCTTATGGGCCAGCCAACACTGGTATCTTTGGGATCAGAGCTGCAGAAAACATGCTCAGTCCCTGATTTTCCCCCCTGAGAAGAAGGCTTTTCTGAACATGAGCTGGAACATTCAGAGCAGCCAGGAGAAGGAAAAACGTATGCAGAGAACCAGCTCCATCCAGACATTAAAAAATGCTGTGCACTTAGCAGCCCAGACCTCATGCGACAACTTAGCATGGCCATGACCCGTCTGCAGCAAATACCTCTTCCTGAGTTGATTCAGGTCGGAGCTTAGCTGACCACGTGTCCATTACACAGCCATGTGAGGCCTTGCCCTTGCCTGCTGGTAAGGTCAAGTCCAATAAAGTAAACACTAAGAACCACCCATTCCTACGATCAGCAGCGAGACGACCTTGTGGGTAACGTGACAGTGACGGAACGGGCAAACTCCGGCAAAGAAGTACCTTGTTTTCACACAATCCTCCCGGGGGCAGAACATGGAAGGCTGAACCCCACGTCACGGCTGTTTCTTGGCCACGTGAGAAATTCGAAGAGGAGCTGAGTCAGGCTTGAACAACGGACGCAGGGAGGCCCCTCCTTTCCCAGGGCTCCGTGCAGCGAGCAGTGTCCCAGGGGGCCTTCGGAAGTGTCTCCATTCAAATCCACCCGAATTCCCAGACGACTTCACCCAACAAACCGTGCACCCAGCAGCCCTCCAGTGTGACCTCAGAGACCTGACGCACAGACCAGGTGCGTGTGGAGCAGACAGGAGGCCACCGGTGCTCAGAGGAGAGGGTGCCTTGGGGGGTCAGGGTGTCCGCCGTGTGACCAAGAAGTCTATACAGTTGACCACGCTTGCAGTGATCTCTGAGAAAAATGTGTAAAAACGGATTTATCAGGGACTGAGCTGCAGCCCTGGCGGGACAGCTCCTGGGAAGAGCTGAGGGCCACACAGCCTACAGAGACTTGGTGTCCGTCCAGATTCATCACAGGAAAGCGGGCAGTAGGGGGCATGTATGTTCAGCCATCTTAGCACAGAAGAGCACAGGATCAGGAACCAGGGTTCGGGGGGACTCCCAGCACGGACTGAGGGGTGCCATCAGCAAGGCTGCGCTCCGAGCCTCCTCACCACCATTCCTACCCAAGGGAGGGGTGAACCGAGTGGAGGGGCACCCATCGGATCCTGACAGCCCTTGATTTTCCTCCCGGCTCCAACATGCATCAGCTGGGAGCCTGGGGACAAGTTCCTGGACCTCCCTAGGCTACTGCGTCTTCCTGGGTAAATGGGAATGAAGACACCCCCCCCCACCTCACACAGAGGCTGGACCCTGAAATGGGAAAACGCAGATGCGCATCACACGCCTGGTGCAATGGTGGAAGGTACTCAAGAGGTGGGATCTATTACTACTTGGGGCACGAAGTCGAAATTAGTCAGTGGTTTCCTTCCAGCTTTCATTCTAGTTTAGGTTCGGGGCGACAGGATGGGACCCTCCCTCCCCTTCCTCTCTTTCCTCCCCATTCCCTAGCAATTTGCAGCGATGCCACCCAAGGTCTTTCAAAAACCGTCAGTGTGGGCTGTCGGAGGCCTGTCCAGATGTGCCGCCGGGCTCCCCTCACTCCGCTGGACATTCTTCTTCCAGGGAACTTTCCAGAGCCTGCCAATACAACAGCATCTTCTGGGGCCCGACAAAGTGGCAGGCCACAATTTTCTTAAAGCGGCACGTGGAAAAGCTCAACCCACCCGGGAAGAAGGTCTGCCTGGAGTGCAGCTCTTCCAGGCCGATTTTCAGCTTTTCCAGGCAGAGCCCCACAAAGACGTCTTCCAGTTTGAGGAAGGGGACCCTTTCCGAAACGTTGTACACCTGACTCGCGACATCGCTGGAAAACACGTAGGCGGTGCCGGAGCAAAACGGCGGGTACCTGTCCCACGGGTATTCGTACCTACTGACGAACCACTTACTGTACCTCTGCCGAATCGGGTATTCGTTCATCTTCAAGAAGCCGGTGAAAAACCTGGTGGTCCTGTTTTTCTTCAGGAGCAGCTCGATCAAATAGTAGACGTTGATGAACATGTCGGAGTCTGTTTTCATCACAAACGCCACCTGGGGACAGAAGTGGTGGATCCACTCTATCCCCATCATGGTCTTCAGGGTCAGGTTGAAATACACGTCTACAAAGTCCTTCTGGATGATGTCGTGATGCTGCCTGCTTTCCTGGGCCACTGCTTGCAGTATGTTCTTGCTGGGAGTGGTCCCCAGCAGGAAGAACGTTCTCACCTGTTTTCCTCTGACCACCCTCTCTTTCCCCCACGTGTTCCGGATGACCAAGCGTGCAAACAGCTGCTCGGGAGATGACGTCACCAGCAGAACAAGGAAGGGAGGATCCCGCCGGCAGTCAACCTCCGGGAGCTGCAGGAACTTCCCGCTGTCTTTCTTAAAAACAAATAACTCTTCTTTGAAAAGAGATAGGTTGTTCATGCTGAAATACAGGCAAAGGGCTCCCAGAATCACAAGGGAAACGTAGATCCATCTCATCCTCACAGAAGCCATCTGAAAGGAACACAATCCAATGGTTACACCTTTGCTGTATCCTGGGAGGCTGGGACACATGGAGAGACCCCCATTTTGCAGCTGGTGGTTCAGGAACTCTGGAAGTGTCGCTGAGCAAAGTGGATGTCCTGGTTCAACGGTAAAGCACGGGTGACTACGGGAGTCACTCCATGCCCCACGCTACAAACAGGACCCCCGTGAACAGACACTGGTCCTGGCTCCAGGGCTGGCCAACCCTTCACTGGTGGTAGCCTCAGTTCCCCTTCTAGAAGGATATGCAACCACATCTCCCACTAGCTCCTTCCAGCTCTGCCCTTCTTTGAGTCTAGAAAGAGGTCGAGCTGGAGCACCTCCAAGATTGGAAATCACGTGCTCTAGTTCTCAACATTGGACCGTTTGCATTCTTCTCTGGGGGAATCAAGCACCATTTTGTCACCCCCAGAAAGAAAAAGACCACTTTCCTGATCTCTACAACTACACTGACATCCCACCCCTGCTAGTGGTGGTTGTTACTGTAGTGTTTGTCTGATTCTGTCATCTTTTGCCCATCCACCTCTTGTTCGTTCTCAACGAATCCAGGATGACCCAGGTTAATGTTGGAACATTAAGAATGCAAATAACTCACATTCGCCTGGGTGAGATAAAGCTCTGGTTTGAAAGCTAAGTCACAGGGTAGATTCCAAGGGAAATTTTGTTCCAAACTGCTGTCAATGTAGGCCGTTCTGTCCTGTCAGGTTCTGGCTTGGTTAGTTTACCGAAAATGATGGTCCTCTTTCTCAGAAATCGCTATAAGAAAAACAAACAAAAAGAACAGTTCATTCAAATCACTCATGCCTCACAGGCAGCTCATCACCATATACTGTGCCCACCACGGTTTGCTATATTGGCACCCTACCACCTGCCTCTGTAACTTTGAAAGGACATTACAGCCCTACCCAGCCTTGATTTTATCATCTGTAAAATGGGTACAATGGAGACAAATTCCACAAGATGGTTCACCTGTCGACAAAAATAACATCACACAAGTAACCGAGCTCCCTTTCTGGCCTAAGGTACAATATTAAGACAGCACCCAGAATGCTGTACAGAGACATAAACCAGTTACAATCCAGTTTCTCCTGTCAATATTGACCTCTACCACCGGAGTGTGGCTGATGCTTAAAGAACATAACACAGGGAAGAAACCCATCAGTTTTCAACTCAGTGTCCATGTTTTCAAATTACCATCCTATCTGAGAGGACAGAAGAAAAGGAACTGACTAAATGCCATGAAGAAAGGTCATTAATTGTCAGATCAGCACCTACTCCATTTTCCATCATGAATCAACTAAAGGTGCTGCAGAGCGGAAGAAAGTCCTGTTAATTCCGGCAGGCTGCTGGGTCACAGCTGTGATGTGATTTGGCACCAGGTATACAAATGCTCCGGGCCTGTCCTCATCCCCAACTGAGGCAACAATGCCTCCCTCACAGGGGGTGGAAGGCCCTTGGGTGCTGGGCTGCAGTTAGTTCTGTCATGACTTCTTACCAGAATGTGCCCTTTAATTTTTTTTAATTCTCACCAGAGGATATGCTCATTATTGAGTTTAGAGAGAACGGAACAGAGAGGGAGAGAGGGGGAGAGAGAAACATGGATGTGAGAAACATCGCTAGGTTGCCTCACACCCAAACAAGGGATCAAACCTGCAACCTAGGCATGTGCCCTGACTGGAGATCAAACCCTCACCAACTGAGCCGCCCGGCCAGGGCAGTGTGAGTGACTTCTACGGGTATGGGTGTCACTCAGTAATGTCAACTCGGTTCTCCTCTTCAAGTCCCACCTTGCTATAGCATTCTGCCCACATGCTCTGCTGTCCACAGGATGACCTGAACCCCAAGGAGAGCAGGAAGGGTGGTCTGCAAGTTGCTCTGACAGCCTCCCTCCAGGGTCCTGGCTCACATCCCAGGCCACACCTGCAGAGAGCTCAAGGGCACCTGGTGAAAGAACACAGCCTGGGGCCACCAGAGAGGACAGTGAGTGACCTTCTCTAGGAGAAGCAGTGCAAGGAACAGAATGGGGCCTCCTACAGTTTGCTGGGGAAGTAGGTTCTTCCCGAAGTTAGTTAAGGAGCCACAAACTCTCCACAAGCATTTTTACAAGGTCTGTACAAAAGGTATCTGGCCATGTGATACGAAAAATAGAGACACTTATTGAAGAAGATATAAGAAATGTACATAGGAAAGGGATGCCTGTAGGCACCTTGGGACCTCACACAGTTCTTCCAAATGCCATCAGCTGCCCCATTGTACTGTCCTTAATGTTGTCAATGGTCTGAAATCTCTTCCCTTTCAAAAGTGATTTTAGTTTTAAAGCCAGAAATCACAGGGCACCAAATCTGGGCTATGGCAGGACTGAGTCACCTAGGTGATTGGACATTTCACCAAAAAACTCTGCACAACCCGTAATGCATAAGTGGGTATGTTATGGTGATAAAACTGCCAATCGCCAATTGCCCATAGCTGCAGCCTTCTGAATTATCTGAGTAGTTTCCATGGAGAAATGTTCAAGCTTAACACAAAATCTGATGCAGATTCATTGTTCTAATCAGTCATTTTCAATGCGACAGCCACACAGTACACACGCTCACTCCACAGCATCAACCGCCTCCACTAATTAGTGCCGTGAAGTCATCGTTGTTCACACGTGCACATTCCAGTCCGCGCTCCTTGGCTGTCAGGTTACATTGATGTCATACAAACTGTTCTCGTTATATTAACAATGGCTGGGCTTGTTCCAGACAGCCATTAGGATCATGGATCTTTTTAACATAGTTCATAGAACAAAATTCTTAGGATTACAAAGGAAATCAACAATGTTGAAATACATTTATCGATGTTTTTAAAGCAAGCCAGAATGATAATCGGTGCCACCATGAGAGCACGTCTTCACTGCTGTCCCCACCAATGACTTCTGGCTCCATGTTGAACCACTGTTTTCATTTGGAAGACAGCGAGAGCTTTGTCCACATTTGGAAGCATCCACAACTATATTATGATGTGAAAATACCAGTGACTTCTTTTGAAGACAAAGTCACAGACTCCAGTGGGTCAGTGCCTGTTACAGGCTGAATTGTGTCCCCTCCCCCAAATTCATATGCTGGAGTCCTTACCCCCAGGACTTCAAAATGCCACCCTATTTGGAGATCAGAAATTGACTACGTTACAATGAAGTCATTAGGGTGGACCCTAATCTGTTCATGACCGGTGTCTTAATTGAAAGGAGAGATTTGGGCACAGGCACACACAGGAAGAACATCATGTGATGATGACATCACTGATTGGGAATATGCTTCTACACGCCAGTGAACCCACAGATGGCCAGCAAGCACCAGGAGCTGGGGAGAGGGCGGAGCAGATCTCCCTCACAGCCACAGCCTCGGAAGGAACCAGCCTCTCAGAACTGGGAGACAAAGATCTGGTGTCATACCTCAGGGGATGGTACTTCGCAGCCCCAGGAAACTGTACGGTTTTTTAATCATGATGGAAGAAGTGCTAAATTTTAGTTAAAGGTTCATACAAATTAATAAAGTAATCTTTCCCCATCTAAGGTGTCAGACGCCAGTTTATTGCTCCTGGTAGGCATTCAGGGTCTTCTACAGGCCCAATACCTGACAGTCACACTTCAAAACGAACTATACCAGCCATTTTCAGGGCAGGAAGACAGTCCTGTGGACCTCAGGTGAGATCAACCCCACATTTCCTGTCACTCAGAGGTTTGTGGTTGTTGTTGTTTTGATTTTTATCTGACACGCCCTTCTGATGGGGCCAGGGCTAAGATTGGGCCTGGGAGTCCAGAATGGAGTCAAGTAGAGTGGGCTACTATGAACTGCATACTTTCATTACTTTTTAGTAAAACTAGATTTTTTTAATGAAAAAAAATGGTGATAAGGCTGACAATTTTTTTCACTTTTCCTACATCACAAAATAAACCATCAACTATATCTCCCGTTTAAGAACTGTCTTACCCTCCCCTGGGCTCCCTGTGGCAGCTCCATGGGTGCCCAGCAGGGGACCCCCACTGACTCTGGCCAGTCACACCAGCTGCCTGGACACTGTGGGTCATGCCCCAGCCACGGGCTGGGGTCTGTAAGCAGAGGTGTTTACAGGGCACCCAGGGAGAAGTGTTTCAACCTCATGAGGAATGGTTCTTTCTCTGCCTTTCACATCACCTCATCAGCTCGGCCAAGAGACTGAACTGAAATCACACTCATCATCCATCTTTCACGCTGGCAGGGGTTGCAGGAAATTCTATTAGCAAGTGCCCCTCCCAGCACGGCCTCAGGAGCCTTCTGTTCCTGTCCTCTGAGGCTGACCAGCTACAACAAGAACACAATCTGCTGGAAGAGCTTCCGATGTGGCCCACAGCCCTCACCAGAGAACAGGACACCCTCACCCCAGGCTCTTTCATGCCTTAGGAAACCTCATCTGAGAAGGGATCAATCAAAATTTTTTTTAAATGACAGACAGAGAGAGAGAGAGAGTGAGAGAAAGAGAGAGACTCATGGACATAGGCAATAGCATGTGACTGCCAGAAGGAAGCTGGGTAAAGAGATAAATGGTGATGGAAGACTTGACTTGGGGTGGTGAGCACACGATGAAATACACAGATGATGTATCATAGAACTATACACCTGAAAACCTACATAATCTTATTAACCAATGTCATCCCAATAAACTCGGTAAGAAAGAAAACTTCATCTGAGTGTGGCAGGCAGTACCCAGGGACCGAGGGTTCCAAAATAAGGTTGAGGGGACACAGCCCCCAGGACAAGCAGAGCATTAACCAGATACGCCCCAGCAAAGTATGTGGGCCTGACAAGGGCTCTCCCTGAACCCCCTTCTCAGCAAGACCTCAACCTTTGGACTTCTGCATCCATCTACGCATCACCCAGTTTTAGCAAGAATCCTGCAAAGTGGATTGAGCCAGAATTCCCCACCCTCAATAGCTGATCAAACTCCCCATCCTTCAGGTTTGGTGTCTGGGTCAACCCGGCCCCCCTTCGGTGAGAATCCTGTCACATCAGCTTAGTCAGGCTCCCCCAACCACTGCCATCCACTGAGCCCACCTGCCCCCATGTCCATGCAATCACCAAAGTGAAACCCAGCTTGCTTCCCCTTTGCAATTGTTTCTGAATAAAATCTGTTTTGCCACAGTCTCCGCTGTTTAGCTGTGTTTTCCTTGACAGGCAGAGGAGAGAATAGAGGTCCCACTCAAGGATGCTCAGGGAAGCTGCTCTAGGGGGACCCTGGGGCAGAGGCAGTGAGTCCAGAAGGGGTAGTGGGTCCCAGAAATAGGGTATTGGGCAAAGGGAAAGCTTGGAGATGAGTCTGGAGGCCGGGCAGCATGGCCTTGAGGAACACCTGAGGAGCCGGACCTTTTCTGAAGACATCAGGGGTCCACGGGCCTTCTCTAGGCTCTGGACTAATGAGTCAGGAGTCCAATGGGGCCTCCCTCCCCAACCCACAATGCAACACAGAAGCGCCCCACTTACTCTATGGCATCTCCAATCAAACCAACTGAGGAAGTGGAGTTGGAGTCGATCAGGTTAGAGCTTCAGGAAGGCATTTCAGGGACTGGCATTTTAGGCAGCTCAGGGTGCCCCAAACGAAAAGCCCCAGAACAACCGACACCCATCTCCTCACCGTTGTAAAGGCTGGAAGTCAGAGAAGAGGCTGCCAGCAGTTAGGTTGTCTCAACCCCCTCTCTCTGAAATCAATAAATACATCCTCAGGTGAGGATTTTTAAAAAGAAAGAAAGCAGAGAATCCAAGTTGGAGGCATAGGTAGACACACTGCGTCTCCCTCCACAACCTCAAAACTAGAGACAACCAGAAATTCCAGAAAATCAAGCTGCACAAAAGTCCAACAAACAAAAGATACAAAGAAGAAATACTCATCCAGACAGGTAGGAGGGGCAGAGGCGGGACAGAGGGGACATGGTTTGGTGGCATGCAGTTTGACGGTGTGGCAGCGGACCAGATGGGCGGCTCAGGGTTCCAGCACTGGGGGGAAAATAAAGCCTCCTTGCTGCTGACTGTGAGAACCGGTGGGTGTTAGGGCGGAGGAAGAAACTGCCCATCTTTCAGCAGAGGTTGTTTCTTTAGAGGCACTCCACAATCCTGGAATGTCCAAGGTCCGCAGACCCACCCATGGTGGGAACCATGGCCAGCGTGACAGCTAGGAAAGCACCAGTCCCCTATGGGACGTGGAAGAAGCACCTGGAAAGGAGGCCAGTCCAGAGCACGCAGCACTGTTCCCTCTCAGATCCTCCCCGACACACAGCGCCACAACATGGCAGAACAGGTGGCCGGCACTGATGAACACCTAAGGCTCCGCCCCTTACAACATGACCGGCGCAGCAGCTCTACCTAAGACAGAGGCAAACATACAAGCCTGTCGAGTTGAGGAGATGGAGAAGTATGGCCTAAAAGAGGGAACAGGTCAAGGTCCCAGTGGGTGAACTAAGCCACAAAGAAATAGCCAGCCTATCAAATGCACAGCTTAAAACACTGGTGACAAAGATGCTCACAGGCTTGACAGACATGCTTAAGTATGGCAAATGCAGAAGGGACGAAGTGAAGACTAGGCTAAGTGAAACAAAGAAAACTACAAAACCAAAGGTGAACGGAAGTAAAACAGGCTTCAAACCCATGATTTGGAGCATAAGGAAGAAATAAACAGTCAACCAGTACAGAAAGAGAAAACAAGAATTGAAAAAACTGAAGTGAGGCTTAGGAACCTCTGGGATGACTTTAAACACATTGACATCTGAAGGGGTGACAGAAGGACAAAAGGAGAAGAGAAAGATCAAGAAACTGAAAACTTGGGTGAAAAATAATGAAGCAAGTTACTTACAACAGGGATCCTATAAGATTATCAGTTGAATTCTCAAAAGAAACGTTGGAGGCAGGTAAAAGGCAACCATCCATTGATATCTCTCTCCCTCTCTGCCTCTCTCCCTACCCTTCTGTCTAAAAATAATTTTAAAATCTTTAAAAATAAAAAAAAAGAAACTTTGCAGGCAAGAAGGGGCTGGCAAGAAGTATTCAAAATGATGGAAAGCAAGGATCTACAACAAAGATGACTCTATCCAGCAAAGCTGTCATTTAGAATGGAAGGACAGATAAAGTGCTTCCCAGACAAGGCAAAGCTGAATGAGTTCATCATCACCAAGCCCTTATTATATGAAATATTAAAGGGATTTATTTAAGAAAAAGAGGATCAAAATTAGAACATTAAAAAGACAATAAACTCACAACTATCAACAACAGAACCTAAAAAATAAAAATAAAAACAAAGCCAACAACCAGAAAAGCACCAGGACCATAGGCATGGGGATCATTGGGAGGGTTATCAGCTGGGGGGGAGAGGGGCAGAAACGGGGAAATGGTGCAGGGATTAGGAAGCATAATTCACGGGTACAAGATAGACAGGAAAAAGTTAAGAATAATAGAGGAAAGGGTGAAATTAGAGAACTTATACGTACAACCCATGGACATGAACTAAGGAGAGTGGGACTAAAGGAGGAAATGGGGATCTTGGGTGGAGGGAAGCAAAGAAAAAGAATTTGGGACAACGGTAACAGCATCATCAATAAAATATACTTAAAAAACAAGATGGCAAGTGACCCATCCACCAAGGTCCTCACAAATCAGCCTGTGTCCTGCCCCCGCTCCCCTGTGCCAGCTGACCTCCCCGCACCCTACTCTCATGTCATACTTGTTCCCTCCCAGTCACTGAGGAGACCCAGTCATTCCTCCCTGCACACCTGTGCCTGAAGCCTCCTTCCCTTCCATCCCACCCCACCTCCATTCAGCTAACCCCAGCTTAACCCTCCTAGCAAGCCCTGCCGTTACTACCCATGGCACCATTAATGGGATCAGGTTCTAGTATTTCTTTGTACAAACTTTGGACTGCTGCCCACCGTTCCCACTGGTCAGTAACACCAGAAAGCCAGGACCATTGTGTCTGCTGATGCACAGCATTTGGCATGTGGAAGCCCAAGGGAAAGTCCTGAAGGGCCCACGAGAGGCGCCCCTGTCTCCCGAAACTGAATCACGCTTCTCTGCAACACCTCTTCCTCCATGGAAACGAATGTCTGTTGTATACAGCATCACCTCAGGATGAACTTGTTCTACAGGATTTTTCAGTGCATTTGGGATTTTTGCTTGCGGTACATTTCATCAGGTTCCAACGATTTCTCAGAGAGAGCCTGGCCTATTTCAATGGCAAAGGAAGCAATATCATAATCTCAAGAGTTTCACCTTGAAACTCCTCACTGTTCCCACTGAGGAGGCTGGTGAGTCGTTAGAGGCAAACCGAGCACCATTATTGGGAGTGTTCAGAAACATAAGCCAAACATGAATGGGAATAAAAACCAGGCAGAGAAGAGAGATGGGGAACCACTGGTACACGCCTCATGTTAACTCCAGCATTTGCCTGTTGGCCCAGGATGCAGGCATAATAAGAGGGTGGGACATGATGATTCAGAAAACAGTACATGCATGACAATGAAGCACAGCTGACCCGGTACCAACTTCAAACGTACAGGCATGTCCACAACACAGAAGTGACTCTCTGAAGCACCTAACCCTTGGCAGACCCTCCCGCCCCTTCACTCTCCAGGGACTGAGCACGAAGACCGAGCTCAGCCTGCTCCTTCGCACTGTGGGAAAACACCCTCTGTGCTGAAATCATCACTCACAGCGCCCACCCCTGACGGAAGGTGCCCCAGCGATCCGCAGGCAGGCGGGAGGCCCAGCGGGGTGCGGTCCACTCAGGCAGGCCCCTCAAGACCCCTGCGGTTAACTGCCATCATCATCACTCACCCTCCGCGGCAACCTCCTCTGGACTGTGGGCTATTTCGTGCCCTCATTTCACTGCAGGAAGTGAGGCTGACTGCTCCAATTTCACCACCCAGGCTCTTGCAACAACACCATGGTTTCTACCTGAAGCAGATGGCGCGACTTTCCCAACTCTGTCACTTTCGGCCATCTTTTCCTAAGTGGTGATCACGTAGCTGCCTGCAGCCTGTCACCACTGGCTCCTGCCCTCCGCAAAGTGGTGGATTCTACTGACAACCCATGACTAGGGAAGGCACTCGGAGTTGCTTTCCTCACCGAAGTAGAGCAAAACTTCATGGCTCCTGCCCACTGAGTAAAGATCGCTGGGCCAGAAGCAATTCCTGAACAAAATGGGGAGCAGGACACATGGCCAAGGAATCCGCTGAGGGGCGATGGCTAAGGCCTCCTTTTTAAAATTTAAACAACGGCCTGCACAGTTGTCCAGAGGTTTCGCTCAAGCTTCCAAGGTTGCTCAACTTCAATTTTCACTTGCAAATATGAACAGGAAGAGCAAAACGGTGCACATTTGAGAAACAGGAGCAACTAGAAGGAAATTGGCTAAAAATCTTTCCAGTCTTCTGAAGAAAGCAAATTTCCACCTGACACTCTCGAAGCAAATTTCAAAGAGCCATGTGTGTATAAATACTGTGCTGGTTACGAAAACTCTTCCCCAGGCTGTTGCGGGACAAGAACCAGTCCTGGAGCAGGTCTGCCTCAAGCGGCGTGTGGGCTCTTGACTTTGTGCGGGAGAGATTTCAGTCCAGGTGGTTTTGAGAGGCCATTTATTAAAGCTGGGAACCATGAAACAAGAAAGGGCTCAGGGTTGAGGAAGCGGCCGGAGAGAGCTTAGGCAGGGCTACTTTGGCCCACGGAGACTTAACAGTCCTGGTGACAGGAGTGAGTCAAGGTGGGGCCTGCTGTCCACTCACCGAGAAATCAGAGAAAAGGAGACCTTGAAGCCAGAGAAGTCAGAGAAAAGGAGACCTTGAAGCCAGCTCGGGAGGTTAGCCAGGACCCGCTGTCACTGCCTATTGTGAGGTGTGTGAGGACCCTCAGAGCTTAGGGAGGAAAAGCTTACCTGAGAAGGAAATGGAGAAGAAAGGTGCAGGCCTGCTCCAGGGGAAGCCAGCACTGGGTCTTTTGTCTTGAGGGCTTTTAAAGGCTGGGAGTTTAGGGGCGCTCTTAGGGGAGGACCTCAACGGAATATTCATCAACTAACGTCAACTGCCCTTGAGTGTGAACGGCCCAAATGCCACCAGTTGGAGTTCTGCTCTCTAGCTCCCTGACTTGGGTGATTTGCCCTCTGCATGGGAAGCATAAGTGGAAACCATTTACTCTTCGGTTCTTGGTGAGGGAAGATAGGATTTTGCAATTAAGCTGCCTGGCTATTTAACTATCTGCCTCAGTTTCCCTATTCCACCTGCCCTGGCTCACTGGCCTCTCAAGATCAGAGTGCCGGCCTCATCAGGACACTTCCACAGCCATATCCTGCTAGTCCTCTTGCACTTCCCAGGTGTTTCCCAGACACGGAAGCCGGAAAAGTGAATGCTGTTATACGTAATAACTGCTTCACTCATTTAAACTGAACTTCCCCCAGATTATTGAACTTGGGAGCAGCCCACTCCAGTGGTGACAAGTGACATCGAGTCACATCTACCTCTCAGAATTCTCCTGTTACCCAGGGACCAAGGAGCAAGAGCTCATCAGGCGCGAGCCCGTGGTCCCCATGCAATGAATGAAGCCCACTGCTGCATCAGCTTCTCCTTCCCCAACTAGATGAACGATGGCAACTGTTCCCCTGCTCCCTGACCCAATCACGCAACCCCCTGCCAGAAGAGTCCCGTAGTCATCGCCCACGGGGATCTGTGGGTCAGGAATAAATAAGCACAGGAAGGATAAAGTATTGCATCTGCCTTCCTACGTCCCCAGGAGCCCCAAAAACCACAAGACCTATGCTGTGGGAAGGAAATCACAGAAGGTGCACAAATATTTGTTGAAGGAACGATCTAAAATAAATCACCTGGGTACGTCTCTGACCATAAAACAAAGGACACTCCTTCTCTGCACGAATGAGCTCCAAAGTGTCTCCACGCTCACACCATGCCAATAGTACTGATTTTTCCCTTCAGATGACAGCTGATGCCGAGGTGGGTTCCGGCTTTAAGCATGACCGCGAAACAAAAATCCACTCCAAACAAATGTTTAAAGGACTTTACCTCAGAAATACCTGGTCAGTCTGTTTTCTCTCCCGTCCAGATCAATCTTCTGGAATAAACAGCCTGTGCTCCCCATTGTCCTGCCTCGTCCACTGGTCATAATCTCCACCCGTCCTGCTCTCTGCGCCACTCCCACTGCTTCTGAAATCGGCCAGAAGGAACCGGCAGCCTGCTCTGGGTCAAAAAGAACTGATACGGGAATACTCCCAGCCTGTCCTTCTCCCCTACCTACCCAAAATCCTGCCTTCACCAGCTTGTCCTTTGCATGAAATGAGGGTCATGGATGAGGGACGAATGGAGAAATTCTGGAAGAAGCAGAGTTACTAGCGCAACAGAATAAAACCAGGAGGGACCAGCGGAGAGGCTGGCGTGAGGGGAAGGGCCACAGTGAGGACGGAACTGGAGGCAGCTTCGGAGAGGTGCCAGGAATGGGCAGAGAACTTGGAAAGCGGCAGATGGCGGCGAGCAAGAGTTTGCATTTCTATTGGGCATGATGAATCAAACCGTCTTTGGGGTTCTTTGAAGAATTATAGCAAAGATGCAAACTGTCTTTCGGGTGTCGAGTTGATGATACAGGTATCTATCAGGCAAGACTTGGAAAGGTGAAGGGTCAGCCCTGACTGGTGTACCTTCCAGAGCTGTGAGACCATCAGCTTCTGTTTTCAAAGCCACTCAGTCTGTGGTACTTTGCTGTGGTGGCACTACACGTATATATATATATTCACTAGTGAGCCAATGAACACATTCACTAAACAACGCGTGCTTTGCCCAGTGACACGAGGACCCAAGCAACACTGCACTTAGGAGCTCTGTCCCTGCCTCTCACTGTGAGTCACCTGAAAGGGAAGTTTTTCCCCCCGTAATTTCCCCATGCTAGATGTTTATTTCTGTTTTGGGGGAAAAAAAAAAAAAAACTCTACAGGTAGGAAAAGTTCTCAAAGAGCAGGCAAGTGGTTGCATTAATGATTTGATTTCCATTCAGCAGCTGTGCCCCACCCTGGACCTGGCATTTCTGCCAGTCTTCCCTCCCGGGGACTGCATCTCCCCTCCAGCCACCCCCAGCCTTCCGGTGGATCTGCAGAGCCCAGCTTCCCTGGAATAGAAAAAGAAAATGCTACCCTGGCTGGTAGCACAGTGGATAAGGCGCCAGCCTGGGAACCCAAAGGTTGCAGGTTCGATTCCCCTGCCAGGGCACGTAACCAGGTTGCAAACTGGGTCTCCAGTCAGGTCTATGGCAGGCAGGTGAAACGCAACCATACGTTGATGTCTCTCTCCCTCTCTGCCTCTCTCCCTTCCCCTCTCTCTAAAAATAGTAAAATAACATCTTTTAAAAAAAAAAGAAAGAAAAGAAAATGCTAACACGCAAACGTCATTTCGTAGTCCAAGACGAGTCACCTCCTGGGTCTTTCACTGTTTCTCACCTGAAGACCCAGCACAGAAACCACAAGTCCACGGAGCAAGCCAAAGATGCATGTGGGAGAAATTTCACTGACCTAGGTCACTGATGCCCCGGCGGCCACTGAATGAGGCATTGTCGTGGGAACGTCAGGAAGTGAGGCTAAGATCGTCACTGGGAGTATTAACAGAACCAAGACACGGCTGCTGAGAAAATCCCCTCGCCTACTTTTGGGTTTATTGCAAAATCTGCTTCCAGGTCCCCTCCCTGACTTCACTCCAAACCCAACTAAAAGGGCACGGCTTTCACCAGAGGTAACGTTGGCACGAAAGACACAGACCTGAACATGAAATGATTCACAGTGAAAATATGACACTTCTTAAAAGCTCATTAAAAACATTAAATAGCCCTGGCTGGTGGCTCAGTGGATAAGGCGCCGGCCTGTGAACCCAAAGGTTGCTGGTTCGATTCCCAGCCAGGGCACGTAACCAGGTTGCAAGCCAGGTCTCCAGCCAGGTCTGTAGCTGGAGGCAGGTGAGAGGCAACCATACATGGATGTTTCTCTCCCTTTCTTCTACCCTCCCTGCCCTTCTCTCTAAATGTAATCAATAAAGCCTTTAAAAAAAAAAAAGTTAAACATTGGTGGGTTTCTTTTTTTTTTTTTTAAGATTTTATTCATTATTTTTTAGAGAGAAGGGCAGGAAGGGAAGAAGAGAGGGAACGAAACATCAATGTATGGTTGCCTTTCACCTGCCTCCAGCCACGGATCTGGCTGGAGACCTGGTTTGCAACCTGGTTATATGCCCTGTCTGGGGAATCGAACCAGTGACCTTTGGGTTTGCAGGCCGGCGCCCATCCACTAAGCCACCAGCCAGGGCCTAAACATTGGTGGGTTTCTTAAAGAGCCCTACTGTTCCACTTAACAACACCTCTTCATGTTTCCACTTTGAATGTCTGTTGTTACAGAGCAAGCTGGGACTGTTTTTCTTTAAAAAAAAAAAAAAGAAAAAGAAAAAAAAAACAGAGCTGCCAATATTAGAAAAAAATTTAATGAAGAGAATTAAAGTCAAAGCCATCAATATGACACAGCAATTCACCAAATCATAATACAAAGCCTTGATAATCTTGTAACCCTTTCACAACATCACCTCAAAACATAAAACACAAAACTAACAGTATTACAAAGGTAAAGGGTATTTTTACACATTTCTCACAGAAAGCATAACATGAACAAACCAAACATATTCATAAATATGTGAAGAGAGAATAAACATTCTTTTTTTTTAAAGATTTTATTTCATTATTTTTTTAGAACGAGGGGAAGGGAGAGAGGCAGAGAGGGAGAGAGACATCCTTGTATGGTTGCCTTTCACCTGCCTCCAGCTGGGGACCTGGCTGAAGACCTGGTTTGCAACCTGGTTACGTGCCCTGGCTTGGGAATTGAACCTGCGACCTTTGGGTTCACAGGCTGGCACCTTATCCACTGTGCTACCAGCCAGGGCTAAACATTCTTTTTTTAATTTTTTTAAATTTTATTGTTGTATTACATCCATCCCCTTTTTGCTCCCCTCTGTCCTAAACATTCTTTTTAATTGTACATGTACCATTTATAGGGACAAAAAGTGAACATAAAAACATAATGAACCCAAAGGTTGCTGGTTTGATTCCCAGCCAGGGCACATAACCAGGTTGCAAGCCAGGTCTCCAGCCAGGTACATAGCTGGAAGCAGGTGAAAGGCAACCATACATGGATGTTTCTCTCCCTCTCTGCCTCTCTCCCTGCCCCTCTCTCTAAAAATAATAAATAAAAAAATTTAATTTACTTTTAAAAAACCATAATGAAGAAAACCATGTGTTTTGACACTTTTAAATATATATATGAAATGATGATGGAGTAAGGAAGAAATCACAATGATATTGTAACCCAAATAATAATGAACTTGTATGAAACTAAAAATTACTTAGGAATAAATTTATGAATCAAAAAAGGAAAATTTATAATAAACATGTACTTTAAGAAGAAAAAAGACAATAAATGTTTAAAAGGCAGGAAGGAAATGAGGATGTGAGTAGCAAATAAATAAAGAAAAAATAAAATAGAGAATAAAACAAAGATGATACCTACATACCCAAAAACTGTTTATTAGAAGAATAAAGTTCTAGCAAAATTTAACCAAAAAAGAGGGCACAAATAAACCATATTAAAAGTTAAAAGGGTCCACAACCACAAAAAAAGTTGAATCATCATAGCTTCTAAACAACTTTGTGTCAATAAATTCCAAAACTTAGATGAACTTACTTTTTCAAAAATCACAAAGTCCACTAAAGAACTAAAACCTGAAGAAACAAAGACATGGAGTCTTTTATCAAAATTATACAAGCCTCTCTCTAAATCACAGAAAGATAGAAAGGTAAACTTTACTAAATGTGAAATGGACCAAGAAAAGTCTTTATGTTGTACAAACTGTTTAAAAAAAAAAAAAAGGAAATATTCTCAACTTCAGACAGGGATAGTAAAAGAAAAAAATTATAAACAATACCTTTTGAACAACTGGAAAGTTCCTAAATGATACATTAGCTTTTTATTAATATACTATAGCAATAAGTTAAGGAGGGGGAAAATGCATAGTTATCTCAAAAGATACAACCAAAGAAAACAAATCAGCAAAATTCAGCACTAACTCATAATAAAGGAAACTCTCTAAATTTGATGAAGAGTATTCATCAAACACCTAATATAATCATACTTAATAGTGAAACCTTACAGAATTCCTATTAAGATTCAAGTCAAGGCAAGGATGTCCATTATCATCACTTTTATTAAACATTATACTAAAGGCCCAGCCAAGGCAATAAGACTCACTAAAAATAAGGTATTAGAATCCAAAGAGAGGAAATTAAGCTCTTCTTACTTACAGATAATATTGCATCAAATCAAATAGTCTAGATCATTATATAATGGTAGATAGTTTGGCTATTTGTGAGAGCAAACTTTCCTAAACGCCTGAAGTTAGGCATAGTCATGTGACTTTTTCTGGCCAGTGAAATCGCAGCCAAAGTGATGACCGCTGAGAGTTCTAATAGCAGGTACTTCATTTTCTAGCTCTTTTTGCTGAGCTTGCACAAGCACATATAAAAACATCACATGACCAAAATATCATGAAATGAATACTCAAATCTGAAGGGCAGCTGGTTTCAGAAATAGCTTGACTCAACCCTGTCCACTAAAGCTTAGCTGGCCGGAGCATCACCCCTAACTGAAGTGCCGTGGGGTTGATGGCCAGGCGAGGCACATGGCTGGGTTTCAGGTTTCATCCCTGGTCCAGGCGCACACAAGAGGCAGCTGACTGATGCTTCTCTTTTGCATCAGTGTTTCTCTCTCACTCCAAAAGCCGATGGAAATATGTGCCCTCTGTCAGGATTTTTTTTTTTTTTTAATGTATCCTGAGTCAGCAATGGGCTTTACCCATGTGAAAATTAATTTTTATTATATCTGAGAAAGTAAAATGAAGACTTTTGAAAGCCCGGTGCCTGGCTCGAAGCCCAGGGCCAACTCCACCCTCGGAAAAGAGGGAGAGAAAGTGAAACCCATCCAGAATGTGTCTGAGCACCTGGCAGAAGATGGAGGGCCCAACACCCCATTCCCTGATAAAAGGATCAAATTGTTGCCCATGCAAGACAGGTTAGCCAGGTACACAGAAGCTCATGAAATCAGACGTGAATGGTGGTCCTGGTTTATTCAAAAAACCTACCTAGGAGACCTACAAATGAAAGGGCGCCCGATGTCTGCAGAAGCCTACGCAAACAAAATATGGTCCTTGTCAATTTGCTGAGGTGACAGCTTCGCGCATTGTCTACACTCTGAGCTGCATTTCCAGGAGTCAGACACCAACACACCTCACAGTGAGGTTCACGCTGTGGTATCCTGGCTTAATTGTTTCTCACTTGCACAACACAGGGCCTAGATAACCAGAAGTATATGACCGTCTAATCACAATGCTGTACACCTGACTCCAGTACGAAATAATACTGAGTATCAACTGTCGTTGAAAAATCTTGCTGATTACAGATAACAGACACTATTATTCTATATTCTATATTCTACATTCTGTGAATATATAATATATATTATACATTCTGTTAATAATAACAGAATTATCATTACACATGATAATACAAGGAACGCAGAAATCCACTTTAGGTCAGAGTCCAATAGATGAGGTGATGCCACATGGTTCTAAGAAGAGGGTGTTAACCGAAACATGTGGTGTACACTGATCCAAGACTAGTTAAAGCAGAGCGAGCTTCAAAAGATCTGATGCCCTCATCAAGGCCTGGTCTGCCCAGGGGCCCCTTGGTGCCAGTGCCGGACTGTGCCAGCCACCGGCATCCCCGGTGCTCCAGCCAAGTCTTACGGACCTGTCCTCCCAGGCCTTGCTTGTGTAGGGCTTCAATTTCCTACCCCACACAGAGTGGTCCCCAACATCTCCCGCCGTTTTGTTTGAAAAAGTTTGTTAAGTATTTAAGTAATACATTATGACCGAGAGTTATTTGACCAAACAGAACTTAGAACCTTGGCTATGAGGCAGATAAAGGAAAAACTTTTTTATATTTGTGATAAACCTAGCCCCTCTTAGTTTTATTTTTTAATTGATTCAGCCAGAAAAGTTTCTTTGGTGACTGGGGGGAGGAGAGGAGACGTCTTCTTTGCACCTTCTGTAAAACAAACACAGTGATCACTTTGTGAAGCAGGTAGACATGGGAAGATGGAGACATAAATAGACCAGTCAGAAAAAAGGGAAAAAGACTTACCGGCGAGGTCACTTGAATTAGAATTGGGGGAAAGTTAGGACTTTTTATAGGAGACCGAAGTTTTGCTTTGGCAAGGAGTTACTCCGGTGTCAATTGAGCTGTTGAAAGTCACTATGCTATCAACGCCTACAACTGAAATTAAGGAATCAATCAATAGCCTATTGTCTTCATTGGGAAAGATATTGCCCTTCCTGCTACTTAAGGAGCTACGGTACTAAACAAAACTAAACTTTCCGTTTTTCAGAAAGACCTGAGCCCATCTTGAGGGCTGAGCGGGGCCGTTACTTTTGGTTTTAATTATGAGAATGCTGCTAAATCAGTCGTTCAAAGTTCTTCTTTTCTTGATGGCTTTCTTCCTCTCTGCCTCTCTCCCGTTCCCTCTCTAAAAACAATAACATCTTTAAAAAAAAAAGTTTCTTTTTCCTGAAACTAGAACTCGCTAGGGAGAAACTAGTTTTGGTTTCATCTTTCCTGGTTTCCATCTCCTCCGATCTGTTCTAACCAGGAAAATTAGATATAATGGGTCAAAGTGCGCTGCTTCCTGTCAGGATGCAGGGGCAGACTACCTGGAGACTGTACATACCTTTGAACTTTATTGTACCTGGGCTTTAGTTAAAACTCTAGTAGTCAATGTTTACAGATCTAACCTGGCAGGGATG
Source organism: Noctilio leporinus (assembly GCA_004026585.1). Taxonomy (NCBI): domain Eukaryota; kingdom Metazoa; phylum Chordata; class Mammalia; order Chiroptera; family Noctilionidae; genus Noctilio; species Noctilio leporinus. The sequence goes on along the minus strand of PVIW01007726.1, from coordinate 12,679 downwards.
TGATAATGGAACCAAACAGGAAACTCTTAGAGAGGAGCAGATGAAGTTCCCTTCTCCGGGAATCCCTGGGGAGAGGTTAATGAAGGACTGGCTCCATCAGATAGATCCTCTTAACACCCCCTTGCTAATAGTATTTGGGTAAAGAAACTAACTCTCCTTTGACCCAGGTACCTATGAGGAGGTCCCTATGAAAGCTCCAACCCAGTGATATCAGGCTGAAGATAATTTCTTTCAGAGTCACTTCCCTTGTCTCTTCCTATTTCCCTGTTCCCCTTTTCCTTTTCCCAATAAACTCATGGTTTAATCTCACTGTGCTCTCCAGGTGTGATTTCTTTGAGCAAGGCTGACCTTACATTTATGAGGAGGGCTCCCAAGGGTGTCACCCTTGGTCATTCTTGCCTCTTTTATGTGCCTCAGTTTCTCTCTTAGCTGGGAGGGCTAAATGATACATTAGCTTTTTATTAATATACTATAGCAATAAGTTAAGGGGGGGGGGGGGGAGATGCATAGTTATCTCAAAAGATACAACCAAAGAAAACGAATCAGTAAAATTCAGCACTAACTCATAATAAAGGAAACTCTCTAAATTTGCTAATAGTATTTGGGTAAAGAAACTAACTCTCCTTTGACCCAGGTATCTATGAGGATGTCCCTATAAAAACTCCAACCCAGTGATGTCAGCACTGATCAGAGTGCTGGGCAACCAACCCTTACATCACATGTCCCTGGACAAGCCAAAAGTTCTATTATAGTGACTAGAATTCACTATGAGGCCCCTGCTGTCTCGGGAATTAACCCCAGACACCTCTGCAAGGTCCCTACTCACATAGGGATGCCTAAAATCTTGGGTCAGAGGGTGGAATTGTCTCAGCCTTACCAAAAAAGCTGGTGCCACTGTCCCTAACCATGGGAGGAAGGCGCTGGATCCTGTCGTCTGACTAGGTGTACTGTCCGTGATGTTGGCTCTTAGACTCCTTGTTGCTGCAGGTCCCGACCTTCACCCCTGTTCCAGGTGCCAGAATGAAGGAGGACCTCGTCTCACAGAGCCGTCCTGTGATGAGTCTATCAGCACTTGATCTGCCTGCAGCAAGAAAGAGCCAGCAAGTCTCTCTAGGGAGAAAATGCCTCTAACTCTCTTTCCCAGGGGCTTTTATTGGGTTTTGCACTCAGAGGGATACAGCTCATCCATCCATGTCAAGCAGTGTTGATTACAGAGAACAGACACGATCTACCGATAATAATTCAAGGAACACAGAGACCTGCTTTAGGTCAGAGTCCACTAGGTAAGGCGATGCCATGTGGTTCTAAGAAGAGGGTGCATAAATTTAACCTAAACATCTAGTGTACACTGATCCAAGACTAGTTAAAGCAGAGCGAGCGTCAAAAGATCTAATGCCCTCATCAAGGCCTGCCCTCCCCAGGGGCCCCTTGGTGCCAGTGCCAGACTGTGCCAGCCACCGGCATCCCCGGTGCCCCAGTCAAGTCTTACGGACCTGTCTTCCCAGGCCTTGCTTGTGTAGGGCTTCAATTTCCTATCCCACACAGAGCGGTCCCCAACACTGGGGGTTTGTACCTTTCAACTCCCTGCACCCATCTCAGCAACCACGCATCTGTTCTCTACCTCTGTGAGTTCAGTTTTGTGTTGTTTGACTTTGTTAGATCCCACATTTAAGGGAGATCACCCAGGATCTATCTTTCTCCGTCTGACTTATTTCCCCAGAAGGAAGGTGTCAAATGTTCTCCCTTTGAAAGGAGCTGCTTATTACATGTACCTGTTTGGTTTTTTTTGGGAGGAACACCATAAAAGGCATATATGAGACTATATAACTTCACTGAAGTGTTTCGTTACTTGTAAGGATGGACAGAAGCAACACGAATTTGCTTGCCAACATGAGTCTAGGAATTTCCTGTCTATCAAACATGATGCGAAGCAGCCCTTCCCCACCCCCAGCACTCAGTGGAACATGACCCTTCCCCAGATCTCTATCTTCACTAAATTTTCCTCCGTCTCCTGAAACAAGGGCAGAAATTGTAACTGAAGGACGTAGAGAGATGGGCGGTGATGTCCATCTTCACAAAAGGTAATGTTTTAAAAGTCTATCATGCTCATATAAAGGGTGAAAAACAACTTTACAACATCTGACTACGGCAGGTTTGGAACAGGTTTTCTGTTACTGGAAGCTATATTTACCCCCAAGAAGTTAGAAACCTAAACAAAAAGAGTGAAATGGAAGCCCTGGCCAGGAAGCTCAGTGAATTGGAGCCCCGTCCTGACACCAAGGCTGCAGGTCCAACCTCTGGTCAGGGCACATATAAGAAGCAACCAGTGAATGCACCACCTATGTCTCCCTCTTCTCTTTCTCTCCTCTCCCTCTTCCTTTGCTTCTCCTCCTCCCTCTCTCTTCCTCTCTTTCTCTCCATCAACAAATATAATTTTTTTTAAAGATTTTATTTCATTATTTTTTTAGAACGAGGGGAAGGGAGAGAGGCAGAGAGGGAGAGAGACATCAATGTATGGTTGCCTTTCACCACCTGCCTCCAGCTACGGACAGACCTGGCTGGAGACCTGGCTTGCAACCTGGTCATGTGATCTGGCTGGGGAATCGGACCCAAAGTGACTTTGGGTTCGCAGGCCGGCGCCTATGCACTGAGCCACCAGCCAGGGCTCATTTTTTAAAAGCATACTTCCAGTCAAGATGGAGACACAGGCAGACCAGCTTCACCTCCTTGCGTAACCATAAGAAGGATCACAACTAACCTCAAAGCAAAAAACACCCCAAACTGCCAGAGAGTTGAACTCTATGCAAGTCCAACAAATAGATTTAAAGAAGACGTGTTCTTCCCCACAGGGAGCCGAGGTGGAGAGACACGTTATGGTGGTGACTGGGTGACAGTGGCCGTAGCTGGCAGAATGGACAGCCCCACATGCGTGTGTGGTGGATAAAAATTGGGAGGGCTACCCTGGGAGCAAGCGATCCCAGCCCCAGGCCAGACTGTGGAACCCAGGGTTGCAGTGCATGGAAAACAAAGCCTCAGAACTTCTGGCTGTAAAAACCAGCAGGGGCTGGGGTGGCAGGAGAAACTGCTGGTCTCTCAGGAGTGTCCGTTTAAAAGGCCCATACGGTCCTAGAAGGTACACAAACCCACCCACTCTGGGAACCACCACTAGGGCAGCAGCTAGAGGGGTGCTGGTCACACACGGTTGTCCAGACTGGAAACAGGGAGAGCGCTGAGCAAGCCTCCAGCAGCCAGGCAGCAGCATTGCCCCTTCTCCAGTCCTTTCTCCACCTACAGGGCCGCAACTCAGGGAATCAGGTTGCCCCACCGTGGCAAATACCTAAGGCTCCACCCCACACAAAACAACAGGTGCGCTAAGACAGAGGGTCAGAGCAGCCCTACCTAATACACAGAAACAAACCCAGGGAGGCTGCCAAATTGAGAAGCCAAAGAAATATGGCCCAAATGAAAGGACAGAACAAAACCCCAGAAAAAGAACTAAAAAAGATGAAGATGGCCAACCCATCAGATGCAGAGTTGAAAACTCTGGTGATAAGGAAGCTCAGAGGACTCACTGAGTACAGCAAATGCCAAAGGGAAGAAATGAAGGCTACACTACGTGAAATAAAGAAAAATCCACACATAACCAACAGTGAAGGCAAGGAAGCCAGGTTTCAAATAAACAATTTGGAACATAAGAAAGAAAGAAACACTCAACCAGAACAGGATGAAGAAACAAGAATTCAAAAACATACGGAGTGACTAAGACGCTGGGACTTCTCCAAAAGTGTCAACATCCAGATCATAAAGATGCTGGAAGGAGAAGAGGAAGAGCAAGAAATTGAAAACGTAATGAAAGAAAACTTCCTTAATTTGGTGAAGGAAATAGATAAAAAGTCCAGGAAGCACAGAGAGCTCCAAATAATTGGACACAAAGAGGGCCGCATCATAATTAAAATGCCGAAGGTTAAAGATAAAGAGAGAATCTTAAAAGCAGCAAGAGAAAATCAGACTTGCCTACAAAGAAGTTCCCATAAGACTATCAACTCATTTCTCCAAAGAAACTTTGCAGGCAAGGAGGGACTTGCAAGAAGTATTCAAAGTGTTAAAGAGCAAGGACCTACAACCAAGATGACTTTACCCAGCAAAGCTGTCATTCAGAATGGAAGGGCGGATAAAGTGCTTCCTAGACAAGGTAAAGTTAATGGAGTTCATGATCACCAAGCCCTTATTATATGACATGTTAAAGAAACGTATTTAAGAAAAAGAAGAGGATTAAAACTACGAACATTAAAATGACAACAAACTCACAACTATCGACCACTGAATCTGAAAAACAAAAACGAGCGCTGGCTGGTGTGGCTCGGTGAATTGAGCACTGGCCTGTGAACCAAAGCACCATTGCTTCGATTCCCAGGCAGGGCACATGCCTGGGTCGTGGGCCAGGTCCCTGGTTGGGGGCATGTAAGAGGCAACCACTCATTGATGTTTCTCTCACTCTTTTCCCTCCCTTCCCCTCTCTCTAAAAATAAATAAAATCTTTTAAAATATCTAATAAAAAATAAACAAAAACGAAAACAACAACTAGCCAAACAACTAGAACAGAAACAGAATCATAGGTATAGAGGTCATTTGGAGGGTTATCAGCTGGGAGGGGGAAGGGGGAGAATGGGGAAAAGGAAGAGGATTAAGAAGCAAAATTGGTAGGTACAAAATAGACAGGGGAATGTTAAGAATAGCAAAGGAAAGGGTGAAGCCAAAGAGCTTACATGCATGACCCATGGGCATGAACTGGGTGGGGAGTTGCTGGAGGGAAGGGGGGTACCAGGTAGAGGGGGAAAAGGGGAAAAATTCGGACAATCGTAATAGCATAATTAATAAAATATACTTATAAAAAAGTGAAACAGAAACAGAATTTTGAAAACGCTAGACGCAATATTTGCCAGGTGTATTTCACACTTATACACATACGCGCACGCACATGCACACAGCTAGTATCGATATTATCAAAAACGTCGACAAAGTCTGAAGGCACCTCACTGCATTTAGGAATGATCCGAAGAGACTCCCCTCTGGTGTTCTCCTTAACAGAGAGATGTCCCTGCCCCACAACGCCTGTGACCTCCCACCCCACCACTCCTGCACGCTGCTGGAAACTGCCTGTGCAGGGCTGAGGAAGGGACTTCTCTCAGATTGGTGTTGACTGTGAGACATTAACGCCTTAATCTCGTGTTTGTGCTGTGCCCAGAGTGACCCAGCTTCCTCCTGTGTCATACAGCAAAAATGCGTAACTAATCCAATTAAAACGGGGGAAGGATTTGGATGGCTCTTTTTCCAGCGAACATATGCAGATGATCAAGAGGTATGTGGTAAGATGCTCAACAGCACTGGTCCTCAGGGAAACGCAACGAAAGTACCACCGCATACCTGCGAGGCTGTCTGCTACCGAAAAGGCAAGTGACAACAAATGTTGGAGAGGATGTGGAGAAAAGGGACCCCTTGTGCACGCCCCTGCAACGTGACCACGTGCAGCCACTATGGAAGACAGTACAGAGGTTCCTCAGGAAGTTAAAAACACAACTACCTTGATTTGACACTCCCACTTCTGGTTTATGATTCAAAGATTACAAAGGATTACCTCAAACAGACTGCACTTCCTGTACACTGCAGCAGTTTTTCAGAATGGCCAAAGTACAGACACAACCTAAGTGACTGTTAATGGATGAACAGATCAAGACCACATTGCGTATGCTTACAATGGAGTAGTATGCAGCCATGAAAAAGGAAACCATACCAACTGCAACCCTAGGGAGGAATCCCCAGCACATCACACTAAGAGAAGTGAGCATATCTACGAAGACAAGTACTCCACAGTATCACTTATATGTGCAATAAATGAAAGGGAAAAAATGTAAACCCCTAGCCAATGTGGCCCCGTTGGCTGGAGCGTCATCCTGTAACCAAACGGTTTCAGCTGGACTCCAGGTCAGGGCACACACCTAGGTCGGGGGTTCCATTCCAGGTCTTTGCGCAAAGGGGAGGTAAGCAATAGATCACATGGATGTTTCTCTCCTCTCCTTTCCCCACTCTTTAGAAGCAATGAAAAATGCAATGGTTGCGGGGGGCTGAAGCTGGGACAGTAAGGACAGGTTCTGAGATCTCAGGCAGAACATGGAACCACACCTAACAACACTGTGTTACTGAAATTTGAGGAGGGTAGAACTGCAATGTTCTCACCAAAAAAAAAAAAAAAAGTAATGGATACGTTGGTAGACCAAGTGTGATGGTTTGATGCTTGGTCTGCAACCATTTTATTCTCCTTGATGTGAAAAGAAAACTACAAGTACCGCAAGCCTGCAGTACAGGGTGCTCACAGGTCCAAGCACACGGGCCAGCCCCGCACCCCCGCCTGAGACCCCAGGTCGGCCCCTCCCGGGGGACCCCGGTAGCCCTCGACCACTCCGTCCCCACGCTCTGCCGCCCCCAACCGCTGCGCGCTCCACATCCGCACCCCCGCCTCCACGAGGCCCCGAGCCCCCCCTCCTCTGCCGCCGCGCTCAGGCCCCCGCGGCTAGCGCCCCCTCCGGGGGGTGGGGTACACCCTGCTCCTGCGTCCTCGCGGCCCTGGTATCCCACCCGCGGAGGCCCCGCGCCCCACGCCCTCGCAGCCTTTGGCCCCCATGTGCGCGTGCCCGCACCCCGGGCCCTCACCATGAGCCCCGCACCGGCTCCACGCTCCAGCGCGGCCGCGGCTGCCCCGAGCCCCGGGGCCAGCAGAGCCGGGCGGCGGGTCGCGAGTCGCAGGGTCCGGCGAGCGGGGCCGGCACCCCGGCTGCGGGGACGCGGAGATGCTCCAGCGCACCCAGCGCACAGAACCTGATAGGTGAGCGGCTGGCAGCGCGTGCGTGTGCAGGGAGGGCGGGCGCTGCAGGGTGTCAGGCTGGGCCCTGTGACCGTGGGGGAAGGAGGAGCCCCGGGAATCCCCATCCGCCGGCTGCTGCCTCGCCAGAAGCCACAGGACCCCGGTTCTGAGAGGCAGGGGAGGTGGCGGGAACCGTCTGCTAGTTCTGCCTCCGTGGCCCCAAGGGGCAGAGCATCTTTCCCGGCCCAACACGGCTGCTGGTGGAATTTGCTCACGTCCCGTGAGGCCAGTTCTTGGCACTCACCTCCTGCCCTCCCAGGGGAAGAAGGTTCCAGAATTAACTCTGAAACCCTCTTGTGTACTCAGAGGCAGCGCGGTCCTGTGGTCCCCAAACCCCAGACGCCTCCAGCGGGAAGCCCTCCCGCGGTGCAGGGAACGGCTGCGTTTTCCTAGCGCAGGGTTTGGTGGCAAGCACTGGGTCAAGGGCAGGTGAGGGAACGAGGAGTCATGCGGGCGGTTTAAATCCTTAGGAAAACCCAGTGGAGTCGGTAATATTCCGCTTCCCACTTCACAGATGGGGAAGTCCTGGTTGCAGAGAAGTTACAAGGCATGATGCCAGCGAGACAGACTGGATGGTGCCGGTGGGGCCCCAGCTTTCTCTGGCAGAAAAGATATAGACGTGTATTTTTTAAGAGCTGGGAACATGTCGTTCGTTGATCAACTAATGCCGGAAAATGTCAACCCTGGTTGCACAGCAACATCAATAACATCGCCCGGAAATTTTAGAAACTCCCTAGCGCTCACAACCTACCCCAGGCAGAATGAATCCGATTTATTTTCCTTAATCTCTCCTATCACCAGTAGCTTCCAAACTGTGTGAAGCCTTATTTCCCCGTGGTTAGCATGGGATCCTTCTTGGGCGAAGATGGAGGAAGCTGATACATTGGAGAGGGTGAAGAAGACCCTGAGTATTTAGGGAGATGAAGCAGCAAAGCTCAAGAGATGTGGAATCTGGACCCGGCCCAGCACTGCTCCCGCTCCAGGATGGGCACAAGGGTGGTATCCTGAGGTCTCAGGAGGCTGACCCGTTTCAATGTTGGTGGCCACGAGAAAGGCATGTAAGAAACCATAGCACTCCCTTTTCAAAAAGCTGGGAAAACGACAAGAACGTTGATGAAGATGAGCGTCTTGGCAAACTCTCAGAAGAGGAACTGAAGCACTTGGAAAATGTTCCTGGTGACCTGGATCCCCAGGGGGCCCAGCTGGGTTCCGACAGAAAGGTCAGACACCGAAGGAGCCACTGGCCTGTTGGCCCGCAGGCACCTCCACCTGCGCCTGGAAGAGGAGGCCTTGGAACGGGCAGGCAGGGAGGGCTGTGCCCTTCACTGGAGGAAAGAAAGGGGGAGTCTTTATCCCCAAAGGAAAGCTCTTAGGCGCTCATAAAGAAACAAACAGATGAGCAGAATGGAACCAGAGACATGGGGTGAGGGACAGAACGGTGACCTGACCGGTGACCCGAGGGGAGGGGGAAAGGGGAGTGAAGGGGGAAGAGGTTAGATGAGGAGCCTCATGTGAACGACCCATGGACATAAACTAGGAGCTGGGGATGGTGAGGGAGGCCGGGTGGCAGACAGGGGAGAGCAATGGAGGGGAAATGAAACAATTGTATTACAATTGTTCTATCAGAATTCAGAAGGAAGCCGACCAGACACTGGGGAAGCGCAGGAGTACGATCCTTTATTCACGCGCGGTCCCAGAGGAGAGGCTGCTCTCCACACTCTGGGCCCTGAGCTAAGGGGAAAAACAACTTTTAGAGTTGAAGTTTCACTCCCTGGCCTTGCAAGGTGACAGAAACAGACATCGGAATTAAAGCTAGTTTTTCAGCGCCTTTCTGATCACTCAAGCTGGCTGCAGCTGGCTGCCCTCCAGGAGCCAAGGCTGTTACACTCAAGCTGCCTGCTGCCCAAGAGCCAAGGCTATTAACCCTTATCATCCCCCTTACAGGCCGTTAAGGGGGGCTTCCTTACATCCCCCGTTAACCCTTTACATCCCCCTTACACAATAACAAACCAATAAAAAAGAAACTCATAAAGACGAAGAAAAAGTGACCCTTGTTCCAGACCTGGAAGCTTTGGTCAAGCCTCTGATGTTGAATTCTACAACACAATTTGCTCAATAAGCCAAAGTGTGATGACAAAACACCCCACAGGGGGGCGGGGGAAGGAGGAGGCAAAGAAGGGGAGCCGTTTAGTCAAGAAACAAGTATGGAAGGACCATGGACATGGACAGGTGGGATTGACTTTGGGGGGAGTAGGTGGGTGGGGAAGAGGACAGAGGGGAGTAAAAAGGGAATGGATGCAATGCAGCAATAATAAAATTAAACTGAAAAAAATAAAAGAAAGGAAAAGAAACACCCCACAATAAAGGTGGCAAACAGTCTTTGAGAAATGTGGTCTAAGGCAGAAGGATCAAAACCACATTCGAGCAGCCAACCAACCCCAGAAATGGGGAAGTAAGGGGCCACAGGAGGTGAAAGCCAACGATCCCAGCCTCCAAGAGCTCCAGCTCCACTCTGATGGCAAATCCCAGATGCCACCCTGAAGGCATTTCTAAGGCTCTTGACCAACAGTCAAGTCAAGTTCAGCCAGGCTGCCGCCCCCCGCAAACAACCCTGTGATGGTTACTTCTGCAGGAATGCTGAAGGTCAACAGGACCTTGAAAAGCCTGAACGTTGGATCTAGTTTTATAACTGAAACTGGGGTCCTGGCCCTGGGAGAAGAGCTAAGAGAAAAATGGCACTTTGACAGAAATCAAGGGACAACCTCGAATTCAGTTGGTTTAATTTTTTATTGTATTTCTTCCATTACCATTTAGTCCACTTATACCTCTTCCCCCCATAATCACCACACTGCTGTCCGTGTCCATGGGTCCTTTTTCCGTTTTGCTCAGTCCCTCCACCCCTGCCCTCCTCTCCCCAGCCTTTGCTGTCAGCCTGTTCGTTGTCTGGCTCTGTCTCTATTTCACTTGTGAGTCCAGTTTGTTCATTAGGTCCCACATAGGAGTGAAATTGTATGGTGTTTGCCTTTCTCTGACTGGCTTTTTTCACTCAGTATAATGTTCTCCAGGTAAAGATCCTCAAGTTTGAATATCAGTTCACCAGACAAGGGCCGCAAGCAAGGGTGGCAGCTGCCATCCCAAAGAATAATGACCTGGTTTGTAAAAAGCAAGTTGAAGGAGACCAATGGTAAATTTCTACAAGCGGTGAAACGTCACCACAGCAGCCATGTAAAACCAAACGAAGCTCTGGCCCAGTAGCGCCATTGGTTGGAGCATAATCCCAATGCACTAAGGTTGCAGGTTCAATCCCCAGTCAGAGTACCTAGTACAAGAACAACCAATGAATGTAGATATTTCCTCTCTCCCTCTCTCTCTCTCTCTCTCTCTCTCCCCACCATCCTTCCCTTCCTCTCTCTCTAGAATTAATACATTTTCATTTTAATGTTTTAATTAAATAATAAACATGAACAAAAACTCTTCTCCCTCCCCTTCGGGACTACTTTATCAAAGGTTGTTCAAGAGGGGAGCAAAAAGGGGATGGATGTAATACAACAACAATAAAATTAAATTTTTTTAAAAAGTGGAAAGAAAAAGGTGGTTCATTTCTTTTAACCACACGACTAATTGAGTTGTTATTCTTATTCAGCACTACTTGCTTATCATGGATATTTAACATTTACAGTTGGTTTAGTTACTCATGGGCCACCTCTGGCAACTTGCGCCAGTGGATCAGATCTTAGTGGGTGACGACAATCGAAAACGAAAAGAAAAAGGAAAATGGATGTGGTATCAGTACCTACAGAGTAGAGAAAAGCCTTCCGCAGGAGCAGGAGAAGCTGTGGGCTGGAGGGCCGGTGCCAGGAAGAAGCTAATGAGTAAGAACACGGGGCAGGATGCACGGCGAGCAGCCTGGCCGGGGAAGGCTGCCCCGCGCCTCTGCACGGGCTTGTACGCGGCAGGGTTCCCGGACACCGACCGGCCTGGTGCTCAGGACCGAGCAAAGGAAGCAGCACATCCAGGCGGGATGCAGCCTCACAGCTGCAAAGAGGAGATAAGACAACGCTTGCTCTCCCGCCACACGCCTGCCCTCCCCATCCTCGCCTGCCTGCCCACCGCCTGTGTGTCACTCTGCCAGCCCCAGACACGTAGCTCTGGGTACCCTGAGGGTCTGGGATACCGGGCAGGTGCTTTTAAATCAAGGGTAAGGGAGCAAGGAGGGTGCTGGACCCAGAGAAAGGTGTCTGGGGAGGACAGACCTGAGGTACACATGTCCAGCTGAGACTGGAATGGTGAAAATGCCACATAAAGGTGAGGAGAAAGGCTCACAGGGAGAAAGGCAGCCCCGAGGCAGGAATTCGCCTGCCCATTACCATGTGGAAAGGGGATCAGAGCGGACCAGATAGGTCAGTGCGCACACAGCCTTGAACACACTTGTCACAGAAACGAAGGGCCATTTCCTGGACCCAAGTTCAGGCAAAGAGACTCAGGGGTAGGGAGAGAGGATTGAGGGGCTTTGTGAAGCTTCAAGAGGCGCCCAGGCAGTGGCCTGCTCTGTCCCCTCCACCCTGGGCTGGATGTCTCCTGTGGGTCACTCGAATGCTACACTTGATAGGCAGCTCCGCCCCTGCCCCATGTGTCCCCGCCCCCACCCCATCCGGGCTCCACCTGGGACCTGTGACAACCAGTTAAAATGTCCAGGCTTTCCAGGCTTCTGAGACCCCAAACAGGGCTTCTCAACCTCAGCACGACTGACGTTTTGGGTCAAACGGTTCTTTGTTGAGGACGGTCCTGCAAGTTACATTTCGCAGGACCCCTGACCCCTTACCGACTAGGCATGAGGAGCGCACACGTGGTTACCACGGGTCCTGGTTCTGCGGCATCCCCAGCGTGCGAATTGTTGCTGCGCAGGAAGGGGTGGGGCCGGTGTCCCCCAGGTGGCCGCAGCACCTGGGGGACACGTATGATTGCCTCCTGGAAGAGAGCGCGTACAGACTGGGTGACACTATTGGGTTGGCCAGAATGTTTGCCTGGGTTTTTCTGTAAGATGGTTCCCAGTTCTCACTTGAAACAATCTTGTTCGGCTGCATTGTGACCACTGTTCTAAACACATCAGGAAATTGGTTTTTTGGTGCGTCATCATTTTAATATTGAAGATGGAAGAAAATACCCAACGTTTTCCGTGTAGTATGCTTTATTATTTCAAGAAAAGTCAAAATGCAACGGAAACACACAAAGATGTGTGCCGTGTACAGATGGACGGAGAAGGCGCTGTGACATGTGTGCCGTGTACAGATGGACGGAGAAGGCGCTGTGACTAGTCAAATGTGTCAGAAGCTGTTTTTGAGGTTTCGGGCTGGAAATCTGTTGCTGAACCCTGCACCACGGTTGTAAAAACCAGTTGAAGTTTAATAGTAATAAAATGAGTCATTAATTTAGACCACATGGTATGTCGCAAGATAAGCCTCCACAAATACAGGAAAATTGAAATCATACAAAGTATCTTCTCAGATCACAATGGCTTGATACTAGAAACCAATCTCAAGGGTTTCAAATTCTCTAACTCCTGGAGACTGAATAACATGCTTTTAAGCAATGAAGGGGTCAACAATGAGATCAAAGATGAAATCAAAAAGTTCCTGGAAACAAATGACAATGAACACACAACAGCCCAAAACCTATGGGATACAGCAAAGGCAGTTCTCAGGGGGAAATTTATAGCAATACAGGCCTTCCAAAAAAAGGTTACAAGAAGTTTATAAAAAC
>PVIW01007725.1:0-69128 GCA_004026585.1 Noctilio leporinus | reverse complement strand
CCGGCCTGCGAACCCAAAGGTCGCAGGTTCGATTCCCCAGCCAGGGCACATGACCAGGTTGTAAACCAGGTCTCCAGTCAGGTCTGTGGCTGGAGGCAGGTGAAACGCAACCATACATGGATGTCTCTCTCCCTCTCTGCCTCTCTCCCTTCCCCTCTTTCTAAAAAATAATGAAATAAAATCTTTAAAAAAAAAAAAAGAAAGTATAAAACAACCAAAACTGACTTCTTGGTTTTCCTGTCTACAATCTGTTCATTGCCCGATCTTGTCCATCTATCCACTTTATTGGGAAACAAAAATTTTATTCTTGAGGCTTTCACTTTTCCCACCCTGGAATGTAACCCATCATCAAGTCCTGCAGATTCTACTGTGAATGCGTATTATTCTCTGTACTTTTACCACCGCCTCTCCTGACGCAAGTCACTTTCTTTCACAGACTCCCATTAAAACCTATAAGCTGGTCTCCATGTTTGAAATTTTGTCCTTCTCTATTTCATTGCAATCTTTATAGAAGTGCATTAAACCATTATATACACACACATATACACATGACAATGCAATCTTTACAAAATAGACCTTTTTAAAATTACTCATATAATTTCAACTCCTTACGGTAATCTGTGTGGCCCTCCATTTTTCTAGCTCTGGCCAACTTGGCACCATTCCCTCTGCCCACACCAGACTCTCTTCTATCACCAGAATATTTTGAGTTCTTTCTCATCTCTGGGCTTTTGTATTTCTCTTCCCTCGGCTTGGAACACGTCTGCTTGGGACCCCACTATAGGTTTACATTTGACTTTCACAGTTGTGTGTGAATATGCCCTTATAAGAGAGGTTTTATCTGACTCTCCTTCCCTAATTCTAATTTTAACCCTGTAAAGTGATCCCAGCCCAGTTTCTCTCTGTCATATGCCTGTTTCTATTTCCCTCCGAGCACTGTAACATCATAATCCTCTTCTTTCTCTGACGTGACTGGACATGAAGAAGGCTACTTCTTCCTTCTACTACATCACTACAAAGTTATCTCCTTGGGGCAGGGGTCTTCTTTGTTTTATGTGTTAGTCTTTATAGAGAGCACAATGCCTAATAAATGCTGACCGAATACATTTATTGGAAATATATTTCCTATAAATTACTGTCAAGTGCTCTAGGCAGTTCCAGCAATTACAACGATGACTAAGATATGGCTCATTCTTGCACGAAGTTTGCCATTCTGTACAAAGGATAAAATATGTACACAAATAACTGTCATTCAAGGTCAAATGTTCAAATACTCTTATAGATATACAAACATGGGTGGAGAACTAATGACAAAATTTAACTCTCCCACTTCATGTTGTCACCTAGGAATGCTCTGAATAGACACCGACTCTTCCGTGGGTCTTAAAAACACATATCATGTTCCCTTACATCTCCAGTGTCAGTGACTCAGTGAAGGGCCAGATCCTGGACACTCTAAAGAAAAATTTTCTGGAAATGCAAATACAATTGAATTAGTAGCATCCTGAAAAAATCAAGCTTAATTTCAAAAAAACTCAAACTTACTCATTTTCAAAGGGGCAAATGGTGCCTGAGAAGAAAGTAGTTCATTTTGTCCCAAAAGCTTCTCTATGTTAGATGCTCAGACAAATCCACAAATCACAGGATTTTTCTCGGACTTTCTCTGCCAACAGCTGCTCAATGACTCAACCAACTAATTCGAGACCTGACTTAAGCATGATATTAATTTGTTGATTTAAGGGAAAGTATAAAGATCCATTCATAACCTTCTTCTGTGGCCAAGTCTTTCTCACCTTGAAGGCGGCATTAAAAATCACCAAGACATGAAACAGTCTATTTCTTAGCTTCCGGGATGAATCAGTCAATACAGCCGATGGCTACGGAGCAGCTAATGAAATAAGTGAAGCAACACTTTGGATTTGCTTCATGTTTTAAGAGCTGAGTGTCATTATGTGTGCAGGCTGATGAAAGCTTTGTTCATGTTGGCAACGTCCATTGGTTTGATATTTCCCTTAAAGATTATATTTATTTAATCTTAGAGAGAGGGTAAGGGAGGGAGAAAGAGAGGGAGAGAGAGAAACATCCATGTGTGGTCGCCTCTCACATGCCCCCAACTAGGGTCTGGTCAGCAACCCAGGCATGTGTCCCGACTGGGAATTAAACCCGTGAACTTTTTGCTTTGCAGGCTGGTGCTCACTCCATTGAGACACACCAGCCTTGGCTGATTTGACTTATAAGAAAGTGAAATGTGTACAACCAAGGGTTGTGTTTTCACTTGTAGAATGGCATGAGACAATGTTATCACTGCAGTGGCAAGGAATCTTTGATAGAGTGAGACCATCTTCAGCGAGCTGTCTTAATGAGTCCCAAATGTAGGCTCTGTCCTTTCTCTGAGCCTGGTCTCAGGCAGCATCAGAAAACCTGTTCTGCCCACTGGAAGGGTGGGGCTAAGGCAGCTCAAGGGAAGGAAACAGGCGACCAGGAGACAGACGCCCAGGAGCTGCTCAGCTCATGGAGAGTCTGACAGCAAAAGGCCAGAAGGAAGGAAACCTCAGTGGATCTCTTGGCATCGTAACTACCAAGAAAGGAACATGTCCACGGGATGTGTTTTCCATTTACCTTGAGTTCCATGTAATGTTACCCACTCTCATGCCCGTACACACCTTCATTCCAGCAGAAAACCCCTGACATTTCTTGTGGCTCTGCTTTTTTCTGGAAAGCGAAGGGAGCCAGTTTTCTATTAACTGATGTCGGAGATGCACTGAATCTTTGTTAATTTATTCACTCTGCACCCTCCCCCATGTGCACCATTTTCTATGTTGGGCACTGTGGGTGTTGGAATAAAGACATTACCTTTCTCTCTCAAAGACCCCGTAGCATCATGGTAAAAAAGGATGAATAAGTAAAAGTGGATGGCCCAGTGTGGTAAACGCTTTGAAGAAAGCAAGCATCATTGTTATCAGGGCTCTTAGAAAGGGTACCTGACAGAGACTGGGTGAGGTGGGGCGGATGAGAAGGAGGACTGGCCACAGGGAAAAGGTCCAAAAAAAAAAAATGTGAAAAAATTTTCCAATTTTGAAAAAGAGGAACGAAGACAGTGAGGACCTAGGGGAAGGGTATCTAGGCTGAGGAACCCCCAAAAGCCCCTGTGCTATGAGAACACATGGTGGAGCTCCAGCACCCCCGTTGCCCGGGGCACTGAATAGGAGGTGGGGGGACCGAAAGTGTCAACACATGGGCCGAAGTTAAACCCTGGACAGTCTCCTTTGCTTTACTAAGGAGGTGAGAGGTTTTATTTCTGGAAGAGAGGAGGGTTTTTCCAAGTTGACTAAGGCGAGATTTGCCCGTTGTGGCCCAAGTGGAGAATGAACTGGGATGGGAATATGAGAAAAATTTAAAAATGACTAGAGTCAGAGACTCGTGGGAAATTCCCACAGATGTTCTACCTGCTGAAGGCAACACCAGGAGAGATGGGAGGAAAGAACACATTTTTAAAAAATCCTTAAGACTTTAACAAGATTTTAAAATATAAGGGGGACAACTGGTCATGGAACATACAAGAAAATAAATGAAAACTAAGTTTAGTGAGATTTTAATGAAGAAGTGCATACTACAACCTAAGTAAGAGGGAAGCGTTGAGAATCTCCAGATTTTGGACCGGCTGACTGAGGGATGGTGTACTTGAGGGAAGGAATGGGAGGAAGGCAGGCAGGTGCACGGAGAGCCTGAAATACTGAAGTTGAAGCAGTTACAAAGCACCGGAAATGGAAACGTGCAGTCTATCTAAGTCCATGTGTGCAGCCTTTGTGAGTATTGAATGCAATGGCTCCCAGCCTCCCTAGGAAGGGAAGGCAGCACTCAGGCTTTTCCAGGAGGCCTAAGCAGGACAAGTACAGAGACAGGGCAAGAATCTAAAAGCAGCTCAGCGGTTCAAAGAAGGGAGAAGAGTACGTGGGAAGGCTGCAGCTGAGAAGGTCTGACATGGCCTTTTCTTGTCCACGTTATCAATGTTGAAGGAAAGCATGCCCGCCATGCTGGATGACCAAACTCTAAAGTGAAGGACAGCTTGCTCGTGTAGCAGCCAATCTTAAAAAACAGCCACAATCCAAACACGTCCCACGATGTGACTAAAGGAACATGGTTTTCTGTCAGGGTGAAAGTGCAGGGAATCATCTTGTCCAACTGACCAACAAGGCCATGGTGGACATGAACTTTTCATCTTTGATTTTTTTTTTTTTTTTTTATAAAAATGAGACAGAAATCAGAGGAGGTCAGGGTGGCTCTGAACATATGCTTCTTCTATTTCACTCTGTACTCACTTAGGACACTCAAACGGACATTTTATAATTAGTGGAACTTGGACTATTCATTTTAAATGCTATGCCTGTTACCACTTCACAGCACCACAGAACTTGATGCTACTGGTGATTTGTTTCCTTACAACCCACCAGTTACACCAGCTACATTTGTTTTACATACAAGTTATTCACAAATGTCACTTATGCAGCCCAAAAATGGATTTTAAATCCATGTTTTCTCTGTGAAGGAAAGCTCATTCAGTTTATTACTCCTTTGCACAGTTATTTGTGTTAAAGGAGAGGTGCATATGGTTGAAAAGAGGAAATCAAAGAGCATTTCTCATCTCACACTCCCCTGCGCTGTTGAAAGCTATAATTTTTAAGTCATGAAATCGGAGCCCTTTCAAGGGACTTTGCTGGGTTTGTGGGGAAATAAATGCATATTCTCTAAGAATTTAAATGCATGGATTTCATCAGCACACCGGAAGAAGAGACCCTGTTATTGCATCATGCTTGAGTTTCAGCCAACAGTGGCCAGTAGATCCTTTAGAAATTATCCATTATCATCAAAGTATCCATTTGATAGTTTACCTTTCCAAAAAATCCACTGCTGCTTTCCTCCCTTCAAAGAAGCACTAAGCTTTTTGACATGAAGCATTCTTTATATAGAAAACATCATTAGTGAATTCCTGGGGAGGCGCCATATGCCCCATATGCGGAGTTTTCCATTTTATTCGCCATTTACTGGTAGGAAGCGCAGGTCTAATACTCTGAGGTACAGCAATCCCTTTCATTCACCGAGTCATGGACAAGCAGTCCAGGGCTCTCCAACGCTAGTTGACATTCTATTTCTGTTTAGAAACTTATTTATGCCTCTATTTCCCCATGTGCTTTTGAGCATGCCTTTCTCCTAAAAGTAAGTGATACCCCCCATCCCACTTCCCAACCCATGTGTCAGCATTGTCATCAAATGAGTTTGTACCTGTCCAGATTTTTCCTATGCATTTAATTACCTATAGAAATAAATGCCACTTTCTATATGTACTTTTTATACACAAAATACCATATATTAACATAGCTCTAGAACTTCCTCTTTATATGTATAGATCATCTCATTCTTTTATTTTTTTCAAGATTTTATTCACTATCTCCAGAGAGAAGGGCAGGGAGGGAGGAAGAAAGGGAGAGAAACTTCAATGTATGGTTGGTTGCCTTTCACCTGCCTCCAGCTAAGGACCTGGCTGGAGACCTGGCTTGCAATTTGGTTATGTGCCCTGACTGGGGAATCAAACCAGTGACCAGCACCAATCCGCTGAGCCACACCAGCCAGGGCTTCATCTCATTCTTTTAAACAGATGCGTGAAATTCTACAACGTGATTATCCCTGAATTTACTTAGCAATTTCCCTACTCAGGGACATTTAGACGGCTTCCAACTTCTTGCAATTAAACAAACAAAGTGTGGTTTAATATACACCCCAGAACATGCCTTCTTGTGAAGTTGTGGGAAAGGCATTTTTTGGTGTAATTAAAAATTATGGGGTGGGTGGGGAGGGGAGCAAAAGGGGGATGGATGTAATACAACAACAACAAAATTTTTTTTAATTATGCCAAAATTGTTAAAAAAGAACTGCTGTGTCACAGGGAATTAACATTTTAAATGTAGCAGGTATTATCAATTTGCCTGCTGAAGAGATAGTCCCACGATGCATTCCCTCTAGCCACCTTTGTGCTTCCTTTCATCGTCCACTTGTCAAAACCCCAGTGTCTGGTGGTCCATCTCAGGAGTCAGCTTACTGCCCCATGAAATCATTGTGGATGTCATGAGGGGTTGCAGTCACTCCCTCCTCAGATCAACCTGAGCATTCTGGACATCACCCTTTGGATTCTCGGCCTCCCGGTAGATTTGGGGACCTATTCTACCCTTTCCACCTGACTGTGGGTTCTGGAAGGCGGAGGGTATCTTAGTCAACTTCAGCCTGCTCTGTATTATTTTAGGGATACCAGAAATAACGAACTTTTCATTTTTGGAGGAGTTTCATATCCAAGCACATAACAAGAGTCCATATTGTACGTTAACACCGCATCTAAGGCATTTAAAGCACTGAAAGCAAACTTCCGTTTGGTTTGGCTGAACTAAACCTGAAGAATGGAAACCTAGAAGTCTCCCTCATTTCCTACCTACTGACTCTATGCCCGTTTCCTGGCATGTTATGAAAGAGTTTAGAGAGTTTACTTTAAAATGCCACAGGAAAACTTCTTCTCCCGCATCACGGGCATTTTTTAATTACCTTGAGGTGCCGCCTGCAGAGTCTGACCTAGAAAAGGCTCACTCGACGCGCATCCAGCAGATGTACAAGCGGTAAGAGTGAAGCTGTAGTTGGTGTGCGGCTGCAGACCTAGGACGAGCAAACAAGAAACCAAGTTCAGCTTGAGAGGGTTATTTATTATCACCTAAGCACCAGAGGTAACACGCAGAGCTGTTGATGTGCTATCCAAAATAATTGTAAGCGCGGCGAACACCCTTTCAGGAAGATTGGGACTTCGTAAGCAGCTCGGCATTGATAGAGATTTCAAGTGTCACTGATGAAATAATAAATGATCAGCCTTAGGAGAGACCTTAAGATGCATGGCACCCAGCCACCCATCTTCCTCTCGACTCCCCTGGATAAGACGTCACTGCTGACCTGTGCTGCCCGGGAGGCAGGACCCTGCAGCTCCCAGAGAGACCTGGTCCGAGTTGTGAGAGGTCTAGAGTTCGTGTTTTGTTTGAAAGTCCTTCCTTACACTGCGGTGAACTCTTTCTATCCCTCCTCCGCCCCTAGGGGCATACAGCACAAATCTAATTTCTTTTCCACATGACAGTTCTTCAAATATTTGGAGACGGTTGTCAGATTCCCCCTGAGTCTTTCCTTCTCCAGGGTAACCATCCTGGTTTCTGCCACTGCTTTGTCTATGAATAGGGGTGGAAAAAATCAAAAGAAGAATGCTGGGTTCAATGTTTCTTTCAGGCCCAAGCCATAGTCAGGTAACATTAACACCCTCTCCCCCTTTTAAAACTATTCCTCTTCACCACATGTACCCAAAGTTGACCATCTCACACTGACTTATGCAGTTTTTTTTGCAGGGGGGCACATTGATTTTGACTTTACACACAGATTAAACATAATTTCATAAGAGGACAGTGCTTATTACTTCTGTGTATTCAGAATGAAATGGCACAGTTATGCTCAATAAGTTCTCAAGAGGAAAAAAACCAACAATCCATTTATAACAGAAGTTGTAGGCCGTTAGATTTACCACTCCCTGGTTGTGACCTTGGGAAAGTTACTTAGCTTCTCTTGACCTTGATCTACTGGTCTGTAATTTGGGGAGTCCAGCACCCAGCTCCTGAGGTGGTTAAGAAGATGAGATGGGTTACCAGCGGTACTTTGTTTTCCCGGAAGCAACCTGAAGATTCAGCCACATTCAACAAGGGCTACACTGAGGCTAACATTTCTTACTTTGATTCCTGGGAAATTTCAAACAATACTCAAGTTTAAATATTTTTTAAAGAATAGAGCTTAGTCTATATGTCAAATAATGGGGTTTGGTTACAACACATATCAAACAATTACAACATTTTTATGAACTTGGAACCACATTTTCACACACTGTGTTCGTTTGGTGGGGTGACTTTTCCTCTAGAAACGTGTCACTCTGTCACTTCATGCAAATTTCTGCTCACATGCTCCATTTTTAAAGATTTTGACCCCTCTCGCCTACTCACCACATTCAGCACTTTTGTATCCCCTCAAAATCCTTTTTCTCCCTAGCCTTCAACATTATCTGATATTTTATTATATGCTTGCTTATTTATTTTTGGCACCCCTCCCCAATGTAAGCTCTCAAAGAACAGTTTACTGCACCTTTCAAAGAGCGACGGGCACGTAGTAGGTGCTTGTTAAATGAATGAAAACATCAATTAACTGGTTCCCTGAGAATTGGGGCCATGGTCCAGGTTCTTTGCTAAAGCAATACTGTTCTGTATATTCCTGGAGTTTCTCCAGGACCTAGCATCAGACCCCTTTGTGCATTCTTATCAACTTAATGAAAAGATGCAGATACGTATTTGATTGTAATCTTCCGTTTGATTGCTATAAAGGATTTACACAATTTTTATATTTGCCTGATTCACAGTTGAGGAATACGACAAAAGATTTAAGTCATATGCAAGCCATGTAAGTTTGATAAAAGCTTGTGGGAAATGCTAAAGATGATAAAATACAGAACTCAAGAGGACATGGTAGGAAACAACCTGGAAGGAAGGTGAGAGACAGCAGTGGTGAGCTACTTTAGTCTGGTGACGTCCCCTATTTATTGCCACCACTGAAAAATAGGGGGTTTTGACACTTGCAACAGCATTTCATCTGAATTATCTTACTCCTTGCTTAGAACGTAAGCAGTTTGAGAGTAAGGATAGTATCTTGAGATTTTGAAAAGTAATTATTTCCAACAGTGCCTACTTTAAATGTTTATTACTTGTGAAATATTGTTTAATGAAGACCAAGCACACAAAAGTGCTTCGTGACAATATTAAGGTTTTGAGGCTGTGCTGTATATCCATGATATCCACCACAAGTCAGGTGGGACCAAGCTCATCCTTGCTCATAATTTCACCCACATCCCTGTTCACAGCCCCCATTGAGTAGCAGATCCTTCTCTAGTTGCAGCCTATTATATTAATCACAAAAGTAATATAATTGGGAAAACAGGACAGCCACATGCAAAAAAATAGAACTGGACCACTATCTTGTATCATACACAAAATTAACTCAAAATGGATTAAGTACTTGAAGATAATGCCTGAAACCAAAACATTTCTCGAAGAACACATAAACAGTAAGCTCCTTGACATCAATCTTGGCAGTAGTTTCTTGGCTCTGCCTCTAATGGCAAGAGCAACTAGAGCAAAAACAAATAAGTGGTATAATATCAAACTAAAAAGCTTCATAGCAAATGGAACCATCAACAAAATGAAATATACAAACCTAATGAATGGGAGAAGATATTTGAAAACCATATACCTGATAAGGGGCTAATATCCAAAGTACATTAATAAAAAACTCATACAAGTCAATAAAAAAAAAAATAAAATAGTTCAACTAAGAAACATGGGCAAAGGGTCTGAATAGACATTTTTCCAAAGAAGACATACAGATGGCCGACAGGCACATGAAAAAATCTCTAACATCACTAATCCTCAGGGAAATACAGATTGAAATGACAATGACATATTACCTCCCATCTGTCAGAATGGCTATTATTAAAAGGACAAGAAATAACAATTGTTGGCAAGAAGCAACAAATGTGGATAAAAGCAGCCCTCATGCATTGTTGGGGAGGGTATATCAGTTAGTGTAGTCACTATGGAAACAGTATGGGGTTTCCTCAAAGAATTAAAAATAGAACCACCACAGGATCCAGCAATTCTTCTAAGTACTTATCCTAAGAAAATGTAGACACTAATTGGCTAAGATACATGCACCCCTATGTTCACTGCAGCATTATTTGCAATAGCCAAGATATGGAAGCAACCTAAATGTCCATCAATGAGCAAACGGATGAAGAAGATGGTCGGTGTACATATGCACCATGGAATATTACTCAATTATAAAAAGGAACAAAAATTTCCTATTTGTGACAACATGCATGAACCTTGTGGGGATGATACCAAGGGAAATATGTCAGATAAGAGAAAGACAAATGCCGTATAATTTTACTTACGTGTGGAAACTAAAAAACAAATGAAAAATCATAGGTGCAGAAAACTTCTGGTCGTAAGAAAATGAGTAAACCGCAAACTGTGGGCTATAGACTAATTTGAGAGAAGGCAGTATCTGAATCCATAATTTTTCTACATTGTATTTTTTTTTTTTAATTTTATTTTTTTAGGTCTGGCATGTCCCGCATTGTTAGAGAACTGGATTACTAATGGGTTTGGTTCAAACACCCTATAATGCAAGTATCCTCTGCTGTCCGGCACGCATGATTTACATGAACTCGATGACCTTTCCTATAGAAGACTCTGTAAAACTCAATAAAATCAACACATTTCAGCTGGAATTTGCTGTCATTTTAAGTAAGTCTCTACTGCTAGTCCTTAAAATGAGATCTATGTGAAATATTAGCAACAGGCAAGGAAAAGGGCACACCGATTGAAGAGTACTCGTGAATTGATCAGGAGGAGAGGAGGGAAAGGAGGAGATGTCTCCAAGGAACCCTTCTGTCTGTAACTTAATCCTGAAGTCGAAGGGGAGGGGAAAGAAAACATCACTCAAGTGCTCAGCATCACATTAACAGAGTCGGAAATGGCAGTTGCGGAGAAAGGCAAATGCACAGAGAAAAGCCAAGTATTTAACATTTCAGAATAGTGAGGACCACTGTGTCTGCAAATTACCCAAATTTCCCTACAGGGAATCATGCTTTTTTCTTTAAAGGAAAGAGGCATACTTTAACTCAACTCATTACAATTGCACTTTCAAATAACATGGCTTTCAAGAGTAAACGTGTGTTAAAAGGGACCAAAAAAAGTCTGTCTATGGATATCATAAAAATATGATTTGGAAAATAAAACCCACACCTATGGAAGTAACACTGGATACTCTATAAAGAACAGCTTGTTTCTAATTTCTAAACTCCAGATTAATGGCCAGGAAAGGGCATTAATGATGATTTCGGATAGCAAATGCTACTTCAAATAACTCATCCAGTTATTCTCTAGTGTCATCTGGTATATTCTAAAGAAGTAGAAATAAAGAATGTAAAATCCCACATGGTCCTCAGTCAATGTGGTCAGTGATTAATTCACATGCTGAGAGGTCTGGGTGACTCCAAAAAAGTTCCGTTAGGTGGCCTTCAAGTATTGATAAGTAACCTGTCATAGCACCAGCTCACCCAACCTGGATGTCACTCAGCTCACCCGATGCACACACATCCAGTCCTGCCCTGACTTACCTGTGGCCCCACTAAGTGACCCCTCAGAGCATCTCTGCTCACGGAGACTCCTAAGAACTTCCACCACCCACAGGCAACCCTGACTGTGATGAGTGGCCCTCTATCAGGGGCCTACTTTAGGTTAATCTGACTCTATGGGTTAATCTGGATATTCACAACAGATATAGCAAGACATCATAGAATTACCACCGTGGTGCATTTTGATTTGGACTTGTTTTATAACATTCGAGAAGCACTTTAGGAGTTGCCATGTGACACAGCCCCTTTCTCTTGATCACACCATCCCCTACAATCTCAGTAGCTCCTGTCTCACTTATTCAAGCCCATTTTTTGCCCCGCTGGGAGCAGCCATGGCCATGGTCCATTTCTTGATCAATGTTTTAAAGTATGAGTTCAGCTGGTCTCTCACGGAACTGGACCTGGAAACATCAAAACCAAGGGACTCTTATATTGTCAGTGCCCGGAGATAACTCCATGATATTCAGTTTTAATTACCTGCTACACGCTTCTTTGCATAATTCTATGTTATAGAATATTTTACATAGAGAACACAGAAAATCATTTGTAAGTCTGTGTATCTTAGTTCTCTATTTTATGCAGAATTCTAGGTCATAGCTTAGGCCTATCTTTCCAATATCTTCATGATCAGATTCACCTCCAGTAGCTTTTCCTAGATGGGTCCCAAGTCTTTGGCAGACTCTCTTTCCATAGATAGATCTCCATGAAGACCACCATACAGAATAGTCCAAAGAAAGACCCTTGCTTTTGATTTTTCTAACACTATTTTAATTCATACTTTTCTTCTTCCTGGTGCTGTGTTCAGCAGTGGCCATGTTTACCTTACATTTTCAGGCAGATTTTCCTTCACTAGAAACTAAACGGGGCCTCAGGTGGCAGGTCTGATTCTGCTCAGGTCCCCAGCAACAAGGACACACATCACAGACCACAGGATGGGATGAAACTCGAGTGGTCACCCAGATCAGGTGCCTTGGGATCACAGTGATTTCAGGGGGAGAGTG
Organism: Noctilio leporinus; assembly: GCA_004026585.1. NCBI lineage: Eukaryota > Metazoa > Chordata > Mammalia > Chiroptera > Noctilionidae > Noctilio > Noctilio leporinus. Next base: position 56,816 of record PVIW01007725.1, on the reverse strand, counting down.
TTTTTCCCTTTAAATATTAGTGTCCAGGCAGCTGCTGACACTAAATCTTTAGGTGTAATATTGTACCTGTAAGAATATTTCAAGAAGGTAAGAAACAGTGGTTGCTGCCATGTTGGTTTTCTTCTGTCTTTTTACCATGTAGTCAGGCACAGCATTTTCCACCAAGTTGAAAGAGAATTAAAGGTAAGATGAAGTGTCCTATCTGCCTTCCCACATTTGGTGGCCCGTGGTCAAGCAGCAGGTGGGGAACACAGCCTCGGGCACAGGAAGCCACAGAGGAAGCTCCCAAAGCTCTTCTGGGGACAGTTGCAGAATCCGTGGCGCCCAGTCTATCTAGCCAGACTTGGGAGCTGGTGGCACAGGCGTGGGCCTGTACTGTCCCCCGGGGTCCCCTGCTTGGAACAACCCCATGCTGGATTCACTCCTCTCCTTTCACTGTCCTGAAACCCTTCATAATTTCTGGACAAGAGGTCCACCTTTCCTCTTGCTCAGGGCGTATCAAGGAGCCTACCCTGCCTGAGATTTAGGTATGTTTGCCGGTGTCCTTCTATGTAACCAACATGGAATACAGGCGTTCAGATAATAGTTTAAGACTCAACATGTATTTTGAACTTTTAACGTGGGTCAAGTGCTGTGATAAGAACCCATCACAGCATCAAGGATACGCGAGCAAATGGGACGTGATCGTCTCTCTCCTGAGAAAGCTTTGCCCACCAGCTGAGGAACAGAAGCAGGAGAAAAGGACATGGCGGGGAGGTGGTATAATAAACGCTAAGGCAGGAGACTGTAGGACCCGGTGGGACATGTGGAATGTCCCCAACGTAAAATCCCTTTAGAAAGAATTTCTGTGTTTTGTGCTATGAACAGTCCAACTATGTCCTCCTTTTATTGGAAAGTGATGCACAGGGTATCTGTTTCAGCTTACTTACAGGACTTTTTCTGCTATACCTAGCCTCGTGCATCCGGCTTTGGCTCAGGAGGTCTTCATGGGCTTCCTTGGGGAAGCGAACAGAAGGCCAACTTCTCTCCCTGATAACTCAACGGGGGTGCTTCTTCCCTTTCACGGGGAATGCGAGCAGGAGCAACTTTTCAATGCCTTTTTGGAAAACATTTTCCCTGGAGTTCAGAGACACGTAAGCCCTTCTCATATCTGCTGCTGACGAGGACATGATTAATTCATATTGTTCTCAGTGGCCCTAATTATGCCATTAATCCCTTTTCCCTGCCTCTACCCCAGCGCTGACATGAGCAGGCCGCCGCCCCATCTCGAGCTGCGGAGACCCAGAGTGGAACAACACTGTCGCGGTCATCCTGATGGTCCTGTGCTGGCCAGTGGCCGAGGGGAGCAATAATTGATATGAAAAGGTCTTTTATTGACAAGCGGCCGTGTGCCCTCTGCATTAGCAACAGCGAGATGATGGGGGTGGCCGCTCCTGCTGCCCCACGGGACCGCCCGGGCGGGGGCAGAAATCGCTTCGGCTTACTTAAAGCCATGATAACACCTCTAAATAATTAACTGAGGACTTCCTGTCTTCAATTACTTCGTGTTTTTTTTTTTTTCTTAACATCTTGAGAGGATTATAAGCAATTTATGGATTTCACGTGATGAGTGCATGCGCCTCTATTCCCCCAACGCATTTACGGGATCGTGTTTCTAAGGCTTCGAGGTAATCGAGGTAATTAAAAGCGAGCGGGGAGCCGATGGGGCTGCGTAGGGTGCCCGCGCCCGCCAGGGTGACGGCAGTGACAGCCTCCTCCAGGCTCCTTGGTCGCTGAGGGGCCGTCGGGCGCTGGGCAATGATGACAAAATCAAGGCGTGTACCCCAGGGGGGGTCAGGCGGCTCTTTGGTCCAACATTTGAGATAAAAATGGGAAATAGGTTTGATTCGTTCAGCTCATTCCACGAACACAGTAAGTTAGTCGCACTGTAAAATGCTTCCACACTAAACTCGGTCAGTCGGCTTCCATTAGCAGGGAAGCTTGCCCGGCAAGATGTGGGATGATTTAAGGCCTTCAGCTCCATTCCTGCCCCACGGGCCCCGAGCGGCCCCGACCTTGGCCAGGCTTTGCCGAACGAGGGGCACCTCCGAGGGCAACCAGAACTCTCTTCCGGCGATGCTGACCAGGTGACACGCTCTCCGAATCTACCCAAAACAGCGCCGTGTGGGTTCAGAAGGCTTCCTTCCGCTGTCGAATCTTGTACACAGCCCAACGCTATGGGAAAAATCCCTTTAGTCTAATAAAAGAATTCTGGCATCAAGTGATATGTCTAAAAAAATCCTCTTTGATGTGAAGCTACCCTTGTAAAAAAATGACAATGAAAGGAAACACTGATGAAGGTTTTTTTCTTTCTTTTTTTTTTTTTTTTTTGAATCTTTGCAATTCATTTATAATTAATGAGGCTATATCAATCCTGTTTGTTTGAGCATTACAGTTGAATTTGGTCAGCGGGTGTATAAATGTTCGTTTCTAAAAAATGCAAGCCGGTGGCGTTGGTCACAGTTTCAAGTCATTATCAGCTGAACAGATACTGTAAGAGGACAACTCCTTCGCCTAGTACCCTGGTTTCTTGTGAAACACTTACTCCCTCGTACAAAGTCTGAATGTGCCTTAACTTGGCTTTCAAAACACTGCCATTAACACTCCATTGTCCACTGCAAGCCATTCTTTTAATGTTCTGCCCGGCATCCTGGATAGAATTCTGTTGGAGCACCTGCTGTGCAGTACCTGACGTCATTCCTGAAACTGTCACTGTCCCTTGTGACCGGCGGGTAGGAGCAGCAACATTTTAAATTATTTTAGGGCACTTAGTATACTAATCTAGAACACAGCCAACAGGCAACGCATTCATTCTATTTTTGGAATGAAACAGTATTCTGTTTTGTTGTTTTTTTTTAACCGATGGGGGCCATGAAGGCCTTGGGGACTCTGAGTAGGTCTTTCAAAAGTGAATATTAAAAATATCCCTCATTTAATTGTACAGGGATATGATGAGGATCAAACGAGTCAGAATGCAAGTGGTTCTTTAAAATGGTAAAGCACCCGCTGAATGGAAGGCTTTATTATGTAAAACAATGCTATTTCAGTTATTTGTGACGGTTTCCCTTTTAAGTGAACTAAGGCAAGCAAGGGGCACGCGCGACCCCTGAACCTGCGAGGGCTCTCCCACCGCCATTCTCACCCATGTCTGGATTTGGCGCAGGCCCTTCAGACAACGAATGCAACGTGCCACTCCCCAAATATTTATGAAGCACCTTCTGCAGGCTTCTGGACATTCGGAAGCCAGAGGCCAATCTGCCAACAAATGTTTGCTTGTGTGTCTGGGAACTGTGGACTAAAGAGCAAATCATGATGGATTTATTTTTACACCGATGTCTCCTTTAGGAAAGACTCCGGCACACAGGTCCGGCCTTCCAGGCACAGCTGTGTGAGTTTCTCACTTTCCAGGACCCAGGTCCCCGCATGGTGTGGGGTCCGATGGAAGGAGAGCCTTCATGCAGGCTATGAGCCAAGGGCCCACAAACATCACCTTTGCGCCCACTGACATGTCCAGGATTGTTCTAGGTGCTGGAGGTAAGGAGCTGAAGTTAGCAGAGAGGGCCTGCTCTCCTAAAGTATATGTTCTAGTAGGACGAGGCATAGAAAGACAAACTGGGGAAAAAATACCCGGCCTCAAGAAGTCAGTGAAGAAAATCAAACAGGTGACAGGGTGGTGAGTGAGGGGAGCCACAGCTAGATGTCCGCAGAAAATGCTTCTCTGCTCCAGGAGCAAGAGTCCAGCTGACACAATTAGTTATGATTATAATCACTGCCAGTAATGAGCTCACGTTACATTGTACTCTTATTACACTATTAAAGTAATACCATTATTAGTTAACGTTAATAATAACAACAAGTTGTCACAACCAGTCAACCGTCAACTACCCTGTGTTTTAATTACTGACTTAGTAAAGAAACATTAGCCTTTGATTTCTGCTGGCTTTCCAATAGTGAATCATCGGCTACCCTGGTCCCATTCATTATCTATGAGCAGTTCCTTGGGAGACGAAAATGCATCTTACTGTTTATTTGAAAAAAAAAAAAAAAGGCAAATACTGATGCAGGAACCCTACACATAATCATGCATATCAAAGCCAAAGAGAGATTATTTTTGAAGTTGTCTGCTGCTGTGGCTGCCAGTGTGGGTTCTCCTCTTCGTGTGGGTAAGTGGGATCTGACCATATGTCAAGAGAACATGTCCTTTCGAAGTGACCTCATATGTCAAACACTCACCCCTGCGTGGCTCTGCCCCCCCAACCATGGTGACAGGCTCTTCCAGGAGGTGGTACCTGTGACCGTATGCTGCTGCCTGTCAGCGGTGTCAGCGTGGATGACTCCTTTCCCGACCTGCTGGAGCCGGTACTCTTTAATGACGCCATTTGGCCTCTCGGGGACACTCCAGCTCAAGTGCAGGGTGTCCGCGGTGGTCGCTGTGACTCTTGGGGGCAAGACACCCTGTGGAACTCCTTGGGCGGTAGCTGCGATGACCTGCGAAGTGGGAATTAAACAGCAATGTATCGTGAGTACACTGGGCTGTTCCGATCACCAAGAACACCAACTGTGTTTTAAAATGCTGTTGTCCAGCCCGTATCGGACAACAGGGCTTGGGGAGGCAGCCCCCTTCTTTGCGTCTTTCCCTCCCGTCTACAGAAACAATAAAAGCTGACCTTGAATATATTACATAAGTCTCAGGCTACCATGCATCACAACAGGTTCAACGACAATTCTGACGGCAGAGAGCAGCCCTCAGTTTAAACAAGTGAAATCTGGCTGGCAGACTGTCTTCCTAGAGAACTCTTGATAACTCTCCTCCATATGGCCCATGAGTGTCTTTGCATTTTAACAGCCTGATTTTGTACATTTTAAGCACCAGTAAATATGGAGCAAAAACCCGCATCTGAACTTGCTGGCATATAATATGCTTTCGACAGGACACACGGGCAGACTTTTTTCTCCTCTTCCCAGGATTCCCCAGGATGACTCTACAGTGTGTGCATCAACATTCTAGAAAAAGAATCAAGTGAGAAAAAAAAGCAAAATCAACCAGTTTTTGTCAAAATATGACCGAGTGAAAATGCTCAGCATTTGTCTCTCGCACAGAGTCTACTCTGCTATCACCCTTTAAATAATCATTTTTGGCATCTGGCGGGCCAGGGCTGTGACTGTGCAGGAAGCCCAGGCTTTTCCCTAGGACTGCTCAGACCCAACCTTTGACGGGGACCGTCAGCTGCCATCTGTCCCCGTGGTGCTGCGCTCCCGGGTGCCTGCAGAGGGGAAGGCTGGACCCAGTCTGGGCGAATGGCTTCCTTGGACGGTTCTTACGCGGGGTCTGAAGATGGATGCTCTTCTGAAGTTTCAACTTCCTGTGGAGTTTGAAAACTGGCCCCTGTGAGTTTGTCTTCGGGGTGTCACACCTGTGACAGGGTTGGCTTCTATGACAATGGCTCCATTTTCCAGTGTCCCCTAGAGTGTTGGGTGGTTTCTCCCAGTCTCCTTGGTGACATTTTCTTCCCTCTCTTGGTAACGTTCCCGGGCTCAGCACCTATGGTCTTCCGCTTAGGCTGGAGTCAAGCTCTTGCTACAAACACCCTCATGCATCTTTCTAGCAACTTCCGTCACTTCTCTATGCTGCTTCTGAGCAGATGTTTCCACTGAAAATGCCAAGTTGTAGTTTCATCCTTCACTCTGCTGCCTGCTCCTTCTCTGGATCTATGCAAAATCTTTAACAATTTAAACCCGTCCGCCTGTGAACCCAAAGGTCGCTGGTTTGATTCCCAGCCAGGGCACATAACCAACCAGGTTGTAGGCCAGGTCTCCAGCCAGGTCTGTAGCTGGAGGCAGGTGAAAGGCAACCACACATGGATGTTTAGCTCCCTCTCTGCCTCTCTCCCTTCCCCCTTCTCTGGAAATAATAAATAAAAATCTTAAAAAAAAAAAAAAAAAAAACCTTTAACAATTTTAATCTTGGCATTCAACTGCTTCCTCTTTCTTATACTTGCTTGCAGACTGACCCACACATGCCCATCCAGATGCCTTGAAAACACCCAGGCTACTGCCTTTCACTCCTCTGCATGCAGCTGGCCACCAAGTCCTGTCCATTCTGCCCCTGACATCTGTCTCTTTCCGATGTCCCTGTCACCCGATCCAGGGCTTCATTATTTCCTGCCCAGGCAGTTGAAGAAGCCTTGAAGACATCTGATTCCCTACGCCGGACCCTACTGCCCTTTTTCCTGTTTTTCAAGAGCAGGCAATTTATGTTGAAATGGTATTTAAACTGAGTATTTTAAACTGAGTACTGGTTTGGGAATTATTATCAATTTATAGAGGAGCAACTAAAACTAGTGGAGAAAAAGTACAATAAAAAGGAGATATGGATTCCAGTTTTTTTTTTTTAATTAATGGAACTGATAGTTGGATAAATCTTCCTGCTAGTGATCTCTAATTTCAGGGAGAAGTGTTAGTCCTGAGTTGAGATGTCAGACGGGACACCCTAGGTAACATGGTAAGCAGGGAGGCACTGTACCCTGCCCCTGGAAAAATCACAACCCAGACACTTATTGCCATCACAGCGGGTCCTTTTGTCTTTGGTGGCAGCAAACTCCCTTACCTTGCTGCTGGTGGCACAGCCCGCCACTGTGCAAGCCTGCAGCTGGTAGGAATATTCCCGAAAAGGCTGAATTCCCTTCGTATCAGAGAAGCTCCATGATATCCCCCGATAAAATTCCACTCCATCTCGGAAGAGAACGTAGTGAGTGATGACACCTGCAAGAGGCAGAGGAAGGCCAGGGTTTAGGAGGCAGGGCGTTGTCCCTTTTGTCAAACAACGTGCATGCCTGCGAGTTCTGAAGAAATGGGACACTCCAGCCTCATCCCACTTCCGTTTGCTGGCATGTTGCTGCATGGTCAAGCCATACTTAATTATACTCACCCTTATGGAGGAGATGGCTTTTGACACAGCCAATCAAAGAGTCAATTACATTTTTCTCCTCATCACCAGCATTTACATTCCATCCTAAAACTATGCTGCCTTCCCCGCCACTTAATTTGTTTGGAAGCAGGTGAGATAGAGGCTAGGATTCAAGAAAACAAACAAACGAAAAAGGCCTCAACAGTTCTCGGAGCTCTTTCACAAAACACATGCCTGGTTGCCAGGCACCTCGAGTCCACTCTACCAGGGAATGCCTTCTAGGGTTAGAGGCCTGCCAGTTAACGGGATGACACTCATTTCAGGCTGCTCATGGACCCCCACAGCACTGGCACTTGCATTTCACAGGTAGCTCCGTACCATTCGATCGTACAGGCTTCTTCCAGCCTAAGATGATGCCGTCCTCCAGGTGGCCCGTCTGGACCCACCGAGGGGGACTCAGCCCTTGAGGGACGTCTTCTTTCGTGCTGGCCCTGACGGCTTTGCTGAACCCCCGCCCGTGGCCGTTCCACACTGAGAGCCTGTACTGGTACATCGTGTAGGGCTCCAGGTTCACATCTAGAAAGACAGGCATTGGAACATAACAATTTTTAACAATTTTAATTGGTTTACCATCATGTTAAACATTAACCTCAAAACCTTCCAGCCATTTTACACCATGTTTGGTGCTCTAATCCTCTCACTGGAAATAAAACTCTCATGTCTTGAGTCTATCAACGGTCCCCTGTTCCATAGAGGCAGAGAGGGAATGGCACTGACCAGAGAATGCGGACACATTCAAGAAATGCTTCAAAAAGAAAAGCCCTCGATTCCCAGCCAGGGCACAGAACCAGGTTGCAAGCCAGGTCTCCAGCCAGGTCCGTAGCTGGAGGCAGGTGAAAAGCAACCACACATTAATGTTTCTCTCCCTCTCTTCCTCCCTGCCCTTCTCTCCAAAAATAATAAATAAAACCTTTAAAAAAAAAAAAAAAAAAAACCCCTGCATTGATGTACACCAAATGCTAATGCTCCATCAGTTCATTACAAATGTGACCAATTCTTACAGTGTTAATGCTACTTTATTAAGTTAGGATATGAATTATAATACAGTTGTTATGAGATGAAACTTAGCTTATCATGGTCAGTGAATAAAAATGATTGCAGGCTCCACAATATATTGCTTTCCTCTTCCACCACCAAAACTCGGGCAAAACCTGCCACCGTTCATCTAATTAAAATAGCAAAATCAACAACCTGCTGAGCTTTGCGGACTGGCAAAAATTTTATTAGTTCATCATCCACAGGATTCAATGGTGCCCCGAATGTCTGGGTTCAGTTTTGAGCTTTAATAACTTCAGAAGTACACACGCTACACTTGACATAAAAAAAAAAATTTTGCTTGGAAGTTTACTGAACTCTACTTTTCACTTATTGAATCTCATGAGTTTTGAATATGTACCTCTGTACGTACATATTTACAGGTACATAAGAATGAGCCTCAGTGGCTCATTCTTTCGCAAGCGCAGGGTCAGGATTACAGGTCCCCTTCCGTGGCTGCAGGCCAGGGACTCTGTCTCCACGTCCTGTGCACACAGGGTTAATTTCCTATGCGTCCATTTGGGTTGTTTGACTACATTCCTTTTACATGCATCTCTAATGATTGACCTCGCCCTGTCTACTTTATATAGTTAGAAGGAAAATAAAGTACAATTACTTCTATGGCAGACCTTTGTAAAGTGTAAATTGCTATCAAACGTAAGAGATTATCTTCTGTCTCCGTTTTCTCTGTTAAGAAGGTACCTGCCCTTTGTCACCTGTGATGAATGCTGTGGGTCCATAGATTTCCCAGTGTTTTTACAGCTTGGTGTGGTCACATGACTAATAACAACGGATGGGCCATGGAAATGACATGGGCTACTTGTGCATGACTTTCTAAAGAGAAGACCACTGCCTTCCATTTCTTTCATGTGTCCTTCTCACGGGCTAAACTAGGATATGGTGACTCAGGTCACACCGTGTGGAACAGGAGCTACAAAAAGCAAGGAACCTTGATCCCTGAATAACTATGGGGCCGGAATGCCCATCCACATGCCCAGAGAAGGTTTGGAATCTCTTTCCTGTAGCAGATAAACCACCCCTTACTAACCACACTCTTCCAGCCTGCATCACCCTTTCTAATTTCTGTTCCCTCTTCCTTCTTCCGTTGTAGTTCTTTCTTCTCCCTCTTACTCTCTTTCTTACCCTTTTTACTTTACTTGCCTGTGAGGTTCAGTCTTTCAAATCTGCTTCCAGCCCATAAAAGCTTTTAGTTATTTTTTTGCTTTACTCAAAAAAATCATTTGTTGAAATTTTGCCTTTCCACAATAATCTCTTTCTCAGAGTTTCCAATTTTTCCTTTGCCAAAATTTCCAATCTTTTTAAACTTTGCATCTCAAAATCATTTTGTACGTTATATAGGGTTAGTCTTCTAATAAGAGAGTTTTGGTTTTTGGACCGTGTGGATGTTCAGTATTTACTTGTCATTTACTTAACTGTCCCACACATGTATGTCTTCAATCATTTCTTTAGGTGACAGAGTAATCCTTCAAAAATGCGTATCATAGCGTGCCATTCCATCACTAAAAAGCTTTCATATCTACTCACTGATACATAAAAATGAACTGTTTATTTCTTTGTTCTTTATGCTCTATCGATTTACCTTAAAATAGCACGCATCTTTGTTTGAAGTTAGACTTAAAAAATATAAACTACTAACTGTACTAATCGGATTCTGCCTTTAATTATCTTGTCACCACCAGGCCCGGAGGATGATGGCGTTAACTGACATCAGGTTAAAGGCGGGGACGATGGCACATTAAAGTCAGTCTGGTCTCTGCAGCTGTCCCCACCCCTCCTGAGCCATGGGCAGCGGCTCACTTTACGATACCTGTGAAGGACAATGTGTTGGCATGTCCTGTGTGGACAATCTCTTCCGCAGAGGAGCACGTTCCTTCCCCGGGTGCCCGCTCCGTGGAATCGTGAGGGTCCCTGATCACAGCGCACAGGTGGCTGGTGAGGTTGAAGTCGCACCTGCCGCAGTGCGCGGTGGCCTCCAGAGATGCGGGGCAGACGGTCCTGCACACCCCCGCAGCCTAGGTCAGGCGGCAGGGGTGGGTGAGAGGGGAGAGGTTGAGCTTTAGGACTTTCAGATGCCACACTATGCCTTCTACCACACTACCCTTCGAGAATGGGGATCCGAAATTCATGTTTTAAACAAATGAAGGCATTTGGGTTCCAGAGAGAGCATTTCCATTGAAATGACACAGATTTGGATTCAAGCAGGACCTAGTGCTTCGAGTCCTTGTTCCATGACCTGGACTCTCAAGCGTCAGCTTCTTCAGAGAGAAAACGAAAGTAAATTGAGCACACAGGTTCACCGTGTGAATCAAAGACCTGTAAGCAAGTGCCTTACACGCAGCAGATGTATTGTAATTGATAACAGGAGCTGTGACTTGAATTATTGTTACTTTGACACTTTCCAAATAGGGAAATTAAAAAAATTGATATTTGAGGACCTGCATTTCCTATGGGAAAATATAACCTATAACTTTTAGAAAATCTAAAGAGTTCATGAACTATCATTATAATGATCATTTATAGTTGTAAACCTTTTCTTTAATAAACCTCTGGCTTTTTTTTTTTTTTTCCTTTTTAAAAAGATTTTATTATTTTTAGAGAGAGGGAAAGAGAGAGAGGCAGAGAAGGAGAGAGACATCCATGTATGGTTGCCTTTCACCTGCCTCCAGCCATGGACCTGGCTGGAGGCCTGGCTTACAACCTGGTTATATGCCCTGGCTGGGAATCGAACCAGTGACCCTTGGGTTTGCAGACTGGCACCTTATCCACGATGCCACCAGATTGGGATTGGCTTTCTTATAGTTATTTACAAATACTATATATGTGCTAATTTCAGAAAATAAAATCTTTCATCAACCTAAATTATAGGGATATAAACAAGCCAATGCAAGGTGAGGCAAACACAGGTTTACAGGTGTTTGCAGGAAAGTAATACAATAACTAATACAATAACACAATAAATAATAATGCAAAAAAACAAACTCTGCATTTCCCATCCTCACAACTGTAAACCTGCATTCTTAGAATGCAGAGCTCTACTTCTTTCCTGTATATAGGCAGCACATTCTGTATTTAAAATAATTTTTACTATTTAAAATTGACCTACAGTCAGCCTCTCTCTTATATAAAATAACTTGTTCTCCCAAAGGTCGTCAAAGTAAAGCTGCTTCTGAAAAGAGAGCAGGACTTCACTGAACTGCAGTGGACTGGACACCTGCAGTCCCCTCCACGTCCTCTGACGGCTCACCTGCTAACGGTGAAGGACAAGGCGAGTTGAAGGGCGAAGGAAGTGAACTCACACACACATGGGACAGCTGGGGGGCAACGGATGGGTGAAGACAGTGTCATGTGCCCAGGGATGTCCATTTTTGTCTTTTCTCCCAGGGACACTGGATTTTTAGTGTGGCTACAAAATGAGAAGCCACAGGACTATAAATACCTGCATGACTAGTAATCGAAAAGATGCCTTCTGTCTCCGGGTAAGACCCCCTGACAGACCACCACCCACTATCGCTTTGTCCCTTGCGACCGGAGGCTGTGTCTGAAGCCCCACAAGGTGTGAGGGGTCTGGGATCTGGGGACGCTTCTTGGAGGACAGCTGCCAAATTCCCGTTGGATTACAATGGGAAGAATTAAAAAAGGAACTGTGGGGAGCCCTTCCTCAGGTGAGTACCTTCGTTCCCACCTCAGCAGAGCTTAGTGGGCCCTGGCTAGACACACACTGGTGCTGTGCACTGGGGCACAGCCCTCGTGACAACAGAGCCCTCAGAGAGGCGGCACTGGCATTGGGGGTAAGCAGCCTGTGACAAAGACGTCTACACCAGGGTTTGGGACGTTGGGGAACACTGTTATGCCACTGCCAAATATTTGGGCATCTTGTGCCCCAGCCAACTGAGCAAGTACTACTGGGCAAGGTTGTAACCAGAACATCAGTAGGGTATAGTGTGACATTAGCTATGTTTGCCAGGGTGTCACAAAAGGAGGTGAGCCTAGAAAAGAATTGGTAATAAACAAACAAACAAAGATGAGGGTCCACTGCAAGACAGAAGTTAAAAAAAACAAACAAACAAGGAAAACAGGGTCCACTGGAAGTCCCAAGTCAGGTGCCAGAGCAAGAAAACTAAATACAAATTCCTGCCACTTTCCTGCCACTTTCTCTGTAGGCTGGATGTGGGTGTGGCCCAGGTCACCAAGGATGCCGCGTAGGCTTGCTAACGATTCTGGGTCATGTGTTTCCTCAACAATATCCACCCTGTTACATGGACCCCCTACTGATGGATCTGTACCCACGGAGCGCTTTCAACTGACCTCCAGTGGAAAGAAGAGATTAAAAAACACAGAAACAAAACTCAGAGGAGGCAAAGACAAAGGACAAGAAGAAAAATACAATGGTACCAGAGAAATAAACTGGTGACACAAAATGGCAGGTTCTGGAGTGACCACACCCGGAGCCATCCTCACTTCTACAGTTCTGCAGCAGCCTTTGCCCATCTTGCCCCGTCTCCAGGGACGTGGTATAGACACACCCACACCAACTCGCTGGATCTAAGAAGAGCGGCAGGTCACAGCTAAGAGGCTAGAGGGAAAAAGCCATCCGTCCCTCTGCCTCCTTTCACAGCACCCGCAGGCATGAAACGGTACCATGTAGGGGCCTGGTGACCTGTGCTGGTGCCTCTGGGCCAATGGTCCCCAGTCCTGCCCAAACTTCTGGGGAACAGCTAATCATCCCTTTAGAATTCACTGCAATAACGTCAATCACAGCTATTAACAGGGATGGGACGTGGAAGTGTCATGCACGCAGGAGTTTTTACACTCCTACTTGAGAAAAATAATGATGAACAACACCTTCCTCTCTCCAGGGTCCCGTCAGCAACGGTGAGAGGTTTCCTGCCGTTACCTGCATGGCCACTGCCGTGGAAGTCTTGTCAGAGCAAACAAATTTCAGCGGGTCGTACCCAACTCCGTCACAGCACTGCTGGCTCTCTGGAATAAGCTGGGTGCCACAGCACTTTCCTGCCCCTGGGCCCGTCTTCTTGGAGTGCGCCTTGGACGCTCCCCGGGAAGCAGGGCAGCACACGGTATCGGACGCGTTGACATAATCCTGCCCGCAGCAGAACATCCCTGCGACCGTGAAATGTTCGAGATGGAAATGAAATGTAAACAAGGGCAGCAAACTGGTGTTGTCAAGTTTGGTATAAAAATGTCAGACTCAGGCAGCAGCTGCACTTCGGCGGGCATGTCCCTACCTAGGCGATGACAAGACGCAGCGAGGGGGCTGCCCCACCCAAAGCACCAGAAGCAGATGAGCTAGGAACACCCACGAGGAAGCGACCAAGAATCACTCCGTGCCCGGGGCCAGGCTTCTCCGAGCTCCGCAGAGAAGAGACTTGATCTCTGCCAGGAGAACTGCTGCCCCTTGGGTGAGGAGAACATGGTCCGACTAAAGGAGAGGTAGCTATAAAGGAAGGAGTTAAAAGAAATCCCTAGAAATTTACAGGAGAGGAGAGGTCACCCAAACACAGGGGCACAGAGGACAGAGAGGGGAGAGGCAGTCCCTTCCTAGAACTAGAGACACCGCAGACTGAGCCATGTAACTTTTGCCTGGCTTTGTCTGGGGTACAAATGTCTGTTTCCTGGGACCCCAGCAACAGCAAGAAGGAACCAATCCTTCTTCACGAGACAGACTTGTACCCACTGAGCGTGCCTGCGGATCGGGTAATCCACGTGGCCACTGTGTTTGGAGCCACACTGCCTTCCAGACCTGTCACTAGACCTGGGTCAGGGGACTGCGTGGCAGCGGGAGGCCTCAGAGCCAGCATCACTGGTCTCCACATCTGCTGAGGACACATGGGCCTGAGATGCCCAACGACTCCCTTCTGCTGCCCAGTTCAATTTCACGGCCTCTGTCCCCACCGCCTGGATCTCACCACAGAAGGCGTACTGCAAAAACTTAGACATACAAGCCCAAGCACACAGTACCCTGGAGTCGGATTCAGCTAGAAATTAAGGTGCCTACACTCCATGTTACAGGGCTATGTCATGTCATACAGAAACATGCATCCTTTATACAGTAGCCCAATGTGATGATTTATTTTCATTAGAATTTTATTTATTTCTTACTAGCCTGACTGATAACATAAAGAACCTCAACTCCAAGTGCCATGGGGTCCTAATCTGGTCTGGTACAAACACCTACATTACGAAAGACACACATCTCATAATAGACCAATGAGGACTGATTGATTTTTATTTTTTTTTAATCATTGGATTTAGACACTGGCTTGGCATAGGCCTTACGAAAGATGTTTACCCTTACATGGTTTCCAAGAACTCTTTTGCTGATCTTTCAAATTTAAAAATATCTCCAAATATTTAAAATAGTTGTCTTTATGGTTAAAGACATACGTTGATCATAACTTGAGTTTTGGCATGTCATGTTTAAATGTGAAATTGCTCAAAGTCATTGGTTTTAAACTGAACTGTTTTCTGTGGTGCTTTGTTAATAATTTCAGTTCACATTGCTAGGAAAAATTCTCTCAAATAAATACACCCAGCAGCACTATAATTATAGTCCGACTCTTGGTTATGGTGTGAATAAATATCACATACATACATTAAATAGAAAAATCCACAACTTCAAGTTTTGCATTATTAGGATATTTTTCTGTAGCCTTCAGATTATACATTTAAACAGCACTTTGGATTCTTTACTGTCATGTTTTTCTTTTTTTTTTTTTTTTCTCTAGCAGTTTTCTTAAAATAATTCATGCTTTTATTTTAAACAGCAATCAAAATCTGAAAACTGGCCCCTTAGGAGTAGAACGCTTCTGCTTCCTCTTCTTGCAAATTCCTTCATGGTTTCACCATACTTTAAGTAGAAAATAAAAATGCAGACATGACCTAATTCCAAACTCCTAATCAGTCATCTGATCGCTCTGAGGGACTTTTGACAGGTCAACTACAATTTTGATAATGAACCATTTTTACACTTGAAAAAAAAAGGGGGGAGGTGATTCTCTCTTTCACATGGAGCTTCATCTTTGTTTCTCAGGATTAAAATTTCCAGCCAAGATTTCACTCGCATAACAAGAACCGACTCCCTTTCTGGTTCCTTCGGTAAACCATTACTTCTTCAATTATTATCAACCTTGTTCTGGCGTGATAAATTGTTAATTACTTAATACCCTAATCAGCGTTCATTCTTTGCACAGATAAACTGTGACAGTGCCATTAATTTAAATAGTAATTTCACTTAATGGCCAGAATGGCACACCAGATTTTTATGCCGCATTTTCTGAAGCCTGCATCCATCACCGCGGCGCTCTGACATAAAGATGTCTTCCGTGCACTAACTCACTTAGGGCGAGCAGATGTTCCAAAGCGGAGTTTGGGAGCAATTCCCATGGTGCATCACTTCAGCATGAGTGAGCTCAAATGCAGAGTCAGGCCACCTTTGGAAACCTCAGTGCAGTCACTTTTGACCCCTGCCTAATTTATCACATGTAGCACTTGACTTTTGAACTTTGACACACAGAATGTCTGATTTTAAATACACCCAAAGAAACACAAAAGAGGTCATGGGCGACGGAGGAGCTATTTTTTTTTTTTTTTTTCCTAGAGGCTCTTCATTCAATTTATACAAAGGCGGAGTGTCTCTTTGAACAAGATGCAGATGTTGTTAAAGTGGAATCCTATGCACTGAAATAATAGATGTTTATTTGAGATTAAGAAGCTTATCTGTCAAAGGAATAGCTTTCCACACAGCACAAATATCCAACAGATAGCTTCCATTGTATTGGATACAAGTGACAAAACTGTGGAGGGGAAAAAAAAAAGAAAAGACAAAATTGTGGAGGGAAGGATTTTTGGCTCACAGTATTATGACCACTTCCAATATGTTAACAATACTTAATTAATGTCCAGAGCTGCCACTGCAAACATGCACAAACATACATGCCTGGTCAAGTTTTGAACTCCTAAAGCTGCATGGCAGATTCCCCATTTTTCTGAAGGAAGGACCAACAATTATGAATCACGCCTTTGATATGAAATCAGTCCTGTAGTTCCTACAAGACAGACTCCTGAACAAGGCAAATCACTGAGGAATTCTGGGACTGACTATGGGAACCATATTTGAACCAGGGGATTCCATTACATGCCTAGGGAAAATAGAAAAATCAAAATCAAAAAGGTTTGTGATTCGTCATTCTCAGGCCGGACATAAAGTTGGGGGCAGAGCCTACGAGAACAGCACTGCATTTGCCCCTTCCCCGCAGGTGGCTCTGTAGGTGGCAGACCAAAACTGAGAAGGGAAGGGTAGAGTGAAAATGCTCCCCAAACTGTGGTTATGTATTGTATAGCACTTACACGCTACATTTTCAAAATTTCAGGAGGTCAAGGCAACCTTCCTGGGAAATGTTCTTTCCCAAGACAATGGCAACTTCTTGTGACAGGCTGACCCAGTGCCAGTTACAACAGACATAAGGCCGTATGTGCCAAAGGTCTTCCACCATCAGTGTCTCGTGGCCAACTGAGAGTCCAGTCATCTTGGAAGAGCAGCAGGTCCTTCATTCTCATCCTTTAACACTCAAGGATAGAATCAAGGCCAACCCAAGATGAATGGCAGAAATGATAAAAACCGTAGGAGCCAACAGGAAGAATAAAGAGAGCAATAAAGAGGCTTACAATACAGCCAGCGGACCTGGTGAAGAATACATATCCACCGCAATGACTGAAATGACAGCGTGACTTCCATCCCGAGGCACCTGTCTCGCGCGCGCGCACGCCTTGGCCGCCCAGAGAGAGCACTAAACACACCGCCGCCGCCCTGGCGCTTCTGTCCCGACAGCATCTGTTAATTCACTCCATTTATAAAATACATATTGACAAAGACAACTGAACTGGGACCGGGGAGATTTGATTTGGTGTGAGAAAGTCAATTCAATGTGATTTTGTTAAAGGGCTCCTGCAGGCCAATAAAAGAGTTTAAGTAATAAAGTACATAAAGAGACGTTTTACGAGCCAGCCTGGTCCCATGGCAGAAGCGCAGTGCCAGGCGGAGAGAGGCCAGACTTAGCAACAGCATCAGGAAATCCAAAGGGTCGTGCAGCAGGTAGGGTGCTGCCAGGCGGAGGGAAAAGAGGGCCTTCTGGGTATTTTGGAGGGTCAGTAAGGTCACAGGCTTTAGGGATGACAGGAGGGAACAGAACGAGCAAAAAAGGGTGTGAAATGTGTCTATTTCCAGTGAAACCTGCAGGAAGATCAAGAGGATATAAAGAGGTGGATTTTTCCTCTTTGAAAGTATCATCCCTTTAGCCTACCAGGGCCACCGGAGTTGGCAGAACGGGAGAACATGTCAGGAAAAATCGAGCGTCAATCCTGATTCCTAGGAGTCAAGGAATGTCACCATTTGCATGAGAAATGTGACTAGCACAGAATGTCACAGGGCCATAAATTGAGCAGGGAGTCTGAAACTGGGGTCCGTGGACAGACTCGGGGTGTATGCAAGTGCAGGTCCAATGTGCGCTTCCTGCGTACTCTTACTTGAACTGAGGGTTTGTGTCTTTCCAAGATTCTCAAGCGAGTGCCCAGCTCCCAAAACTGAGAACCACTGTCCCGGTGGACGGTAATCTTGCCTCCATTTCTTAGAACAAGGTCCTGTTATTTCTGGCAACGGTGTTCTGACGTCTCTCTCCTGCCACCCAAATCTCACGCGTCTCCTTCAATCACGGATTCTATCATGACCTTGACTTCTCATGAAGGACTAAGGAAGATTCAAGGCCCTTCTCCTGCCCAAAAGTACCTCTATTTCCCTACACCTGGGGTGCACTCCCCCAAAAAACCAACTGTTCTCTGCCACTTGGACATGTTTTGCAGACTGCTAATTTCACACTTCAGCTCCAGCTATGCCCGTTAGCGGAATGTCCTTTCTCCTACCCGTGTCTCAAAGTCCTACTCGTTGTTCGAGGTTCCCATCCAGTGGTTTAGCGTTTTTTCCCACCGTGCCTGAAGAGATGTCTCAGCTGTAAGCATATGCTCGAGTTCCTCCCTCTTAGGTCCTGAGTTCAACCTCAGAGGTCCTCTCTCCTCAATTAGATTGTGAGTCCTTAAGTATAAGAGTGGAATCTCTGCCATTTTTAGGCTCACAAAACATTGATTGATGGTGATGATGATGATGGTTTGCATACAGACATGACACAATACCTATTTACTTAATGAAGGGATATGGTGCCTCTTTAAAAATCAACCGATGAACAAAGACAATAAAGTGAAACATTTTGCTGCTATTTGAAAACTCGGACCCATTGTGCTATGTCCCCCGTCCCTGCCGCAACAATGAATGGTTCTTTCTTTAATGGACCTGATTTTAACTAATCCTCTGCAGGAGAAAGAGCCACTCAGTTGGTTAGTCACAGCCCAGGATAACTAACCAGTTGCCATGATTTTCTAGCAGACATAACCAGTATGACTTAACGCAGTGGTTTTCAAAGGTTGGTCTCAGGACCTGTTACATTTTTACCAGTAATTGAGAATCCAAATAGCTTTTATTTATATGGACTATATCTGTTGTCATACTGGGTCATGTAGCCTAAAATAAAAATGCATGAAATATATGTTTATGAATGGCTTTAAACTAATACTATATAAGATGTTAACATAAATGCTTACGAAAAATATTTTGCCAACTGAGAAAAATTAGTGAGAAGAGTGACATTGTTCTTCATTTTTTTGCAAGCCTCTTCAATGACTGGGTTAACAGAAGGAACTGAATTTTCTTATCTGTCTCCTTTTTCACCTGTTACAAGATCATGGCATACCATTGTTGGAAAACTCTACCACGGGCTCACGAGAGAACAAGAGTGAAAAAGGAATATGAGAGTTTAGTATTACTATGACATAGTTTTGGTCAACTCCTGGATAGGACTCAGATAATACTAGCACCTGTCTTGCAAGGAGCTAAGGGAACAACCTATAAAACTTTGGGCATAGTAATGCTAGGTGGTAAGTAAATTAATGATAATTACTGCCATTAATATTAGTGTTGGTTTAATTAATACCTGTAGAAGAATTAGCGACCAAAAACATTGACATACTGTCCTTAATAATAATTTTGTACAGTATTTGTATTTGCTAGGCCATTTTTCTTGATACAGAACCAATGCCTGTGTGCCTTGGTTTGTTTTTTCTGATGGTCCTGACAATATCCAAGAAGAGTTCTGATCTGTTTTTATCAAACGCATGATGTGTACATACAGCATGCAAGATTACAGTTTTTATTTGCTCTACAATACGTGCCTAAATTGTTGCACTCAATGTAATTAATGTGAGCTTCAAATACTTATTATTTTTGTGATTATTTGGAAAAGTTTCCCGGCCTCAGTGCTTCCCATTTTCCCTTCACCTGACAGGTGGGCCGGCCCCTTACCTGGCAGGCGGCTGAAGGCCAGCCCCGCCTCGGCGTCCCCGCAGCACTCCAGGGCTGTGCTGACCAGCTGTCCCCCGCAGCACTGCTGCCCGCGGCCATCGCGGAGCCGCCCGGCGCAGCACACCTGCGCTCCCGACGTGGGGTACGGCTTCCCGCCGCAGCACGCGTTCCCAGGGCCGGCCGCCGCCCGGCCGTGCTCCCCATCGGGGCAGCACACCTCCCCTGCCGACGGAGACGGAACCGTCATTGCGGGAGCCACAAAATTAGGCTTCGGCTCACAGATCTGGGGGGGTGGCCTCCCAAGTAGGGAAATTTTAGTTTCAGGTAACAGCCCAGAAGTGTTGTAATTAACATATGTAAAAAGCTATTCTTCTAGGGACTGGAAGAATGACCCTCCTTGGCTCTAGGGTAAGGAGACCTCCGCCCAGGACAAAGAAAGAATGCTGCAGCTTTGATCTCACTGACTTTTCCTTGAATTCCATCCCCCTTCCCTACTCCTTTTTCTCCTTATAAAAGAGCCTATTTACAATAGAATGCAAGACAGCTGGGAGGGTGCAAACGCACTGTCTTCTCAGATCTCCTACCAGACCATCCGAATACAGGGTCATAAAGATTCAATCCCTGTCCCTGCTTACTGGGTGTGGTAAGTGACAGGCAGCATGGACACTGGGTTTTCTGGTTTCAACTATGCAGAGGCCAACGGCTGGGAGAAGTACTAGGACGGACATGGAAACCTGTGCAGTTGCAAACGCCTCAACGCAACTTCCAAATGTTTGCATGGAAGACACAGAAATGCGTGCATCCGCTCACATCCACACACGCCAACCTGGAGCTGAGGCTCCATTTGTTGTCTGTGTCCTCTCTGACCCCCAATAAATGGGCACTTCAGGCCTGGTGAGGAGGCTGAAGGGACATTACATAAAAAGCTGGTCTACAAATACCTTCCTTTTTAATTTATTGTTATTATTTTGGAATGTGGGTTGAGTCAGAAATCAACTCTTGATAAATGTGTAATGCCTATGATTATATGTAGTCTCTTTAACCAAATTGTGTTTATTTAACCAAACAAAATACTGTATTCAAGCCAGCACACTAGCATTTTCTGGAGCTAAGGCAGACCCTGAATTTCACTACCGTAATTATACCTGCATTTCCCTTTACATTATATTCTGGGATGGGAAATGAGATAAAAATACAATAATCTTTTTCCTGGTGCCTTGAATTCAAAGTGTTCAAATAATCTAAATATCAATAGACTTTGGCGGGGGGTGGGGGTGGTTAAAGAGGCTACTGAGAAAGAAAAACTCTAAAAGAAAAGCATTAACATTGCTGTCCCTGAAGGATACCCTAGAAAAGACTAAGAGCACCTTGGTGGATCTAAATTCAAGCTTCAGCTTTCTGTTCTGTCCCATGACCCAGCTCTGCCTTCACCCCTGGGTGTGATTTCCTCCTCCTGCTGTGTTATTCCTTCTCTCCTTCCTGTACCTTTAATAGACCCTCTCTTTCCTCAGCTGCCCCTTCTTAAGCATATCTTTCTCCTTGGCCAGTATTCCTTTCGCGTATTTTAAGAGGTATGTGAGCATGGTGACCAACCTGGCAGGTCTTACTGCTCTAACCAGGTCCAGGTAAGACTCACATAGTCTAGCTAATGACGTGCCAACCTTCCTGAGTTAAGGTTATTCTGTCTGCTGTGCGGGGTTCCTTTGTGTAAATGCCCCACTCACTGTCTGTCTACTTCCCCACTGGCCATTTGAGCTGTGGCTAGTGTCTGGCAATTGTGACAGAAAGAAGAGGAGTCTTCATTAAAAGAGCCGTGGGTTATATCAGTGAGAAGGAAAACTGATTGTTTCCCCTCAAAAAGGGCTATGAGACAGAAGATGCAAAGATCTGTCACCTTCTCATTAACCTCTCAAAAATGAATCTCTTTCGCCAACGGCTTGAAAGTGTTTTCTCTCCAAAAGCCACCATTTGGTCTTAACTGTTAATTGTTATTCTTATCAAAGAATGACCCGCATTAACATTTAGCTTGAGGTCATTAGCATACTTATAAAAAGCAGGGGAGGGTGATGAGCATTCTTTCCTCGGTTGCTCTTTGTTATGGAGTGCTATGAAGGGTCCTTGAGAGAGAAAAATGAAATATTATTAACCAATATTTCAGATCCATCTATAAATATCAAAAATGCCTGTTTCTAGGTCAACCTTGAAATGGCAGACAAACGATCGAATTTTAATCACTTTTTGATACAAGATGATTTGAGGGTCAGTGTGCTTTCTTTCCTGATGTAAATAAACAGTGTTGAATTAGTTAAGAAAGACCAATGGCTGAGGAGAGAGGTCACAATATAATCTCTTCATTCATTGGGATTAATGATTGAGATTAATGAGAACAAAACACTCTCTTTGATTATCCAATGGGATTGCAATGTTTGACACCATGGTAGGTTTTCTATTACTATGTGAAAGGAACCATTTAAAAGGAATCAAATGTGGGCCATGTCCAATATTTGATAGATTTTAAAATGCTTGAGGTCTGAGTGAACACATGTCAATACACAGATCATGGAGGGTTTAGAATTTCTTGTTTTAAAAGTTATGTTTTAAAAAGTTTTGTGTAACATCAGTAAATTATCTTTGGGCTTCCATGGCTTAGTTCATTCTTAGAAAAAAAACGTTACATTTTACGTGGCAATGCAACAAAAGTAGATTGTCGTCTTAGGTTGAGATCTGCCACTCTGTTAGGGATGAGGAAGTGGCAGGGTTCCTACCTGTTCATCTCTGGGGGAGCTATCACCAAGCATGTTTCATCAACTTGAAAGACAAGAGGGTATTTTTCCAGAGTCTGAACAGTTAACTGCAAAAAGTTTATCAAAAATTCAAGGGCTACTTAGAAATGAAAACACTATCATTTAGCTTGATGCTAAACTTAGATAAAAGCCAAGTACAGTCTTTTAGTTTGAAGAATGGGACAACGGAAAATTTCCATCTCATCTATATCATTACAATTTTCAAGGCAATTTTTTATGAGGGGTGGGGAGGATATAAAATATAGTGGAAACCCACTCTAGTGTAACGCGTTTTGAAAGACCAAAGCATTTGGCACTGTTTGATTCGTTGCTAATACTGTGATTTGTAGTGCCTGGAAGTTACCTCTCTTCTAGAAAATCCTGTTTGCATCACCATCGTGCTTTCTTACTTGGAAAATCTAGTTATTTAATTATGAAAGTATTTTGTGTGAGAATCAGAAGAACAGTATTGTTAAAAAGACACATCTTTTATTAGCTGTAAGGGAAAATTACGAAGGCTAGAGGATTGCTGCCTTAAATAAATCGGCATAGTATTTAATCACGGCCCCTTGTCTTTTCGAGAGAGTGTTTTTGCCGAGATGCCGGGGGAGATCAGTTTGGAGGGCAGCACTTGTGAAGTGGGGTGCCCACAATTGCAGAGTTTGGGGTTAAAATATTTAGCGATGTGAGCAACCTAAGTCACAAAATAAAGGAGCTGTCCAGCTGTCCAGATAGATTTTGTTATGTCGTTGATAGCAGAGCCTCCTCTATTCCCTCATATTTTATACTGTACTTATTATTTCAGCAAAGCTGGGAAAAGCAATAGTATTTAGAGCCAGGCATGGGCTATGGGTGAGTGATTCCATTTCCGTTGGGGGCGCCTGAAAGAGTTCGCTGGCATGAGTCATGTGCTTGCCTTTCCCAGTGCTCAAGACCAAGTGCACCTGCAGGGGCCCCTCACCTGGAAGAACTCGAATGTAGTACCCGAAGCAGCAGCGATGATCTGGCCGTGCCTCATGCATGTGGCCACCGCAGCAGACTCCAGTTGCATTCAGGACAAAAGGGACGTACTGCTCATCACAGCAGCCGTGTTCCGGCCGGATGTCATAGAGCCGCACTCCAGAGCAGCAAGCCTGGATGGGGTGAGTCAGATTGGGAGAAAAATCAGCAAAGTAAGAGTGTTAAAGCACCGAACCTTTGTGCCGTGGACTGTTCTCTAACAGGCCTTGGTATGAGACCAAACGTAGTGTGGCTGGTGGAAATTCAAACTTTAAAAAATATGTTGCCTGAGCACCATTCGTGTTCCAGAAATGCTAGTTGATAAAACATAGCTTTTTAGCTTTCAACCACACTTTGTGCCCTGGAGTATTCTATAAACATGAATTACCTTTGAAATGTTAGTGCTTCCAATGTAAAGATGATGTAGAATTATCAGTGAATAATTTTTTTCATATATGTTTTATTTTAATGGTTTATTTTAATTCCTCATCTATGGAAACCTGACTCGCACTGATCTTTCCTTTTCTTTTAAATAAATTGCATTTTTCTCGTATGAACCCCATCTTCAGACAAGGTGATTTTGGGAGTCCAACACTTACATATACATATATACATCTACGTATGTATATATGTACTTATGTGTGACATTTAACAGATAGAAAAGTTATTAAAATGTTACATGAACTGGGTGACAGGCAAAGGCAAATGCTATTTACAAAGTGTTTCTCTCCTTTTCACTCCACGCTACCTCCAGCCCACACCAACAACCGAGTTCAGCTCGACATGCAAGCAGCAGACCCTGGGATTCCCAAAGTTACCAAAGAGCAAAGAGGTGGGGACTCTGAAATTCAGAGTCCACCTCTGTGATTCTCCGAGTAGCTCTGTTACTTGCACTGTCATGGATTTCCTTTGCTGTGTTTATTTACTAGCAATGAGGATTCACAATTTGTCTAATTCCAAGGACAAGTTAAATTTGGTGATGCCATATTCTGTATGAACGGTACATTTTGAAATCATGCCCTATTTTTTAAGAGTTAAAGCAAAAAAAAAAAAAAAAGGTCTCGTCTATGAGTTAATTTGGGATTAAGGAAAGCTGGTCATTTTTGCTTTCAGGGTAAAAACAGCATGTCCCTTGCCCATGTTTTAGGAGTATGACCTTAAAGCATTTATTGAAGTCCCATTCCTCTACCCTATGTTTCTGGAACCTCAAGAACACCCAGCGTTTTCCTACTGTGAGCATTTCTAGAATTTATCCTCTTCTGACAATTCCACTCAAATACTTATTGCATGATGGACCATTGGACTCGTTCACTTCCTCCTGTCCACTGTCCAAGACCTTCCCAGCCTCCTCCCTTTCTCCCAAACCACTCTGATTTTGATCACTGATGGGCGCCCCCAAAGGGCACCTTTTCAAGCAATTAATCCTCATGGGAGGCATCCCCCAAAATAGAATAATTTTTTTCTTTTCTTTATTTTTTAAAAGATTTTATTTATTATTTTGAGAGAGAGCAGAGAAGGGAGAGAGAGGATGAAAGGGAGAGAGACGTCAATGTATGGTTGCCTTTCACCTGCCTCCAACTAAAGACCTGGCTGGAGACCTGGCTTGCAACCTGGTTATGTGCCCTGGCTGGGAATCGAACAGTGGTTTACAGGCCAGCACCTTATCCACTGTGCCACCAGCCATGGCTAACACAGAATATTTCTTAACCTCCTAGTTCAGTCTTCAAGTTTATTATCTAGGAAGACACAGTGGAAATGTCAAGAACTTGAGCTGGTGTGTAGCTAATGTTTAAACAGGCATCCTTTTCCTTATTCTATGGTTTCCCACGGTAACTGCAATCTAGTGATGCTCAAAGTATGGTTAACCCCCCCGAAATTTACCATGTTGGGGTTTTTTTTTTTTGCAATTTTAATTGACTTCTTTTATTCTTTTTCACTGCCAATACTTGTGTGTGTCCTTAATCCTTAAAATGAAGGTTTGTTTTAGGTATTCAACTTTCCTTTCTTGGAGAACACTTTCCATAAGCAAATTTATTTCAGCATTTTCCCTCTAAGACATCCTGATTTTAATTTGGTTTTACGAAAGTATGTTCATCAGACAGTGTTCAGAAATGACATGAAACTTAGCTATGACAATTTTGGAGACAGATGTTCAAAAAATGGTAGTTCATATAGCTAGTGTTGTATTTCTCAGACGCCAGCTACTACTTAGCCAGTGTCAGCCATGGTCATCTGTGTCCTGAGCCATATTGCTGCAAAAACTCACTTTCTTAACGATTGTGTCCTTTTGCAGTGGATCTGCTGAATTTAGTGGTAGCTTCAGTTATTAAATGCGTGATGCTGTTGACAAATAGGAACATTATTTCATTATATGAAATCCTACCTTCAAACTAAGAATGTTCGGCCTCATTTGTCAATAAAAGCCATTTATAAACCGCTCTGTCTGGTGGTATTATTGATCTGGTTCCTAAACTGCAACTAATATGAACATTAATCTGCAAATGGCCATAATTTAAAAATATTTCTGATAAACCATGAAGGATCCTGTTCATAGTTACTCATCAGTGTCATAGAAACAAATATCCACTTGTAGCTGAATGGATTTGCTGTAAAAATTTTCAAGTCATTCAATCAAGCACAAATTCAGGAGGTTCCTTATAATTCCAATAAACTAGTATGTCCTGGGAAGGTGATGGAAAGTGAGGCCAAAATGCTCATGAGGGTAATACAGTTTTTATAAGCATCCTTTCTTTTCCATAGGTTCCTCCTGATGGACTGGCCGGGTATTGATGATGATAAATCATCAATTGTTTATCAATTGATAAATAAAAATTGATGGTTTAAGAAGCTAGTGAGTTCACCTGGACTGTTGAGCGAGAGAAGCATATTTCACTGACAGCCTTGAAAGATTTACCTTCGCTTCAGGAGAATAGCATGTGTGTCCACAGACAGCTTCGTGTGTTTGACACCTCACGGCCTTGCACAACTCACTGCTGGCAGTTTTCTGGGGGGCAGGGCATGGGTACCACGCTTTGCGTAGAAGATCATATCTAAGAATGATGCCATTCGGTTTCCCTGGAGTCATCCAGGCAATCTGAAGGGACCTGTAGCAGGGGGAATAATGAATACTTCTGAAGAGACAACATTTAACATTGCTGGCATCAACCTCGTGTACTTTTAAATTTATTTTCCAGATGGTTCTACAGGTCTAAATCTATTCACTTCCTAAACAAACAGCTGCATCTATATATATCTATATATATATACTAATACACACACACCACACACACACACACTCATATATGCTATTACCATGTCATATGTTTTGAGAATCAACCCAAACTTTTTGAGCTTTGGGAGAGTAACACATGATGTAAGTCCTTTGACCCCCCACTTTACACTTGAGCAATGAGAAGCAAATACTGTTCATGGCTAATGAGGGAAACCAACAGAAAGTTTTGGCTTGACCAGAATGAGACACATGGAATATGATTTGGGAAATGAAGTGGGAACTAGAGCCTGTGGCAGACTAGATCCCTGCCAGGAACCACCTTCTCTCCCTGGCCACCCACGGTGGCCACTAGGAATCTGCTGTGCGGTTCCCACATGGTCTTGCTTTCTGGACACGGCTGTGTCTTTCCTGGTCTCTCTGCTCAACAGGATGTCTGGAACGTCAGCCACTTGAGACAGGCTGTGGCTCACGGAGATGCTGCCATGGTATTCCATCCAACTGGACCAAGGCTCACGGTCGTCTACCCCAGAACCATGCACTCAAGCCTTCGCTGTTGGGTATTTCCTCACTTGTGGCCAAAATAAATAAGCAAATTGATAAAAAATATTTTTATCAGTGGATACACTCAAACACTGATAGTGCTTTTTAATTAATACTGTATCTATTGATAAACTTTATCAACTTTGACTATATACTTCCACATAGCTTAATTTTTGACCAAATATTGCTTTCTCCAATCATTCTTTACGTATCATGGTCGGATATGTTGTTGGGTCAGACGTAAAGGAAATGGAGACTCCCACAGCAAATTGTGTTTTATATCTTCATGTATTTGAGGGTGTCTGATTTTTAAATATTGTCACAATTTTGTTCTACATCTAAGTATACTCCTTTTTAATGGGAAGTTGATATACAATGAGGGTATAACATCTGATCAAAACTTTAATACGTTTTCAATGATGTATTAGTACCTCATTTGCTGTAGCAAAAAAGATTATAACATAAAGCTATTCATAGAGGAGTTAACCCTGAATGGAATGATTTACTCTGAGGTTAATGTTATATACCTTTAATTCTGTACTTAGGTCTACTTGCCAGATTGATACCACCTAGAAGGCACATCTGTACTACCATCAGTATTTTTTTTTAATAAACTCAAAAAAAGTGAAAAGTAGTTAAAGTTTATAATTAAGGCCCAGAGATTTGGGCATGACATTTTCTTTCAATTTAGCATAGCAAGGAAAGCCTATGATTAGCAAGACATTAGGTAAATATAAAATAACATTTTTTTCTTAATTGGTTTTTTAAAATGATGGAATGTTAATATTCAAAATGAACTCCAGTTGTACAATTCTATAATTTCCAAGCACTACAATTTACCAGTTATACATAGTTAAGGGTACCTTTGCTTGTAAAACATGCCAGTAGGTACTTGAGAGAAAAGCAAGTACATGAGCTTACTCCCTCTACGTTGAAGATACTACAATAAAAACTCTCCCAGTAACATGTTAACCACTTCTCTGTCACTGTGTAAAATGATATTCTGTCATACTTTCCATTTTAAGGAGAAATATATCTTTAAAGACCGAATTGCTGGACCATAGGATAATTCCAAGTGATGTCACGTATTAGGAATTCAAGTAGGCCTAAACATTTACATGAAAAAAAAAAGCAGTAGACATGTTAAGAGACTGCTTTTAAATAAAAGAAAATCATTATTTCATTTTCTTGGGGGGTATAAACATAACACATTCATTAATGAAACTCCATAGATAGGAAATTTCACCTCTAAGAGAAGGCTTTCATAGGTGGTTTCTAGAACCTCCATTGTTATTCTAGGGTCTTTATCCAACTCTTCAAATGAATTTCCCATTTTCAGATACCTCTTTTGTATCCCCTGCATAATCAACTACAGAAAAGAGCACAACTTAAGTGTCATTCAAGGGTCCAACTTACTCACAGAAGCTAGCAAATTGGTCAAGTCTAGGAAACACAAGTAGAATACCATGAAGAGCACAACTGAAGTGAGACCACCTCTATATTTCAGCAAAACACAAACAGTTCTCTTTGGAGGACCTGGGTCAGGTGCATGAAGGTAAATGATAAAACCCCTCTACATCTGTCATTAGAACCAATGAAAGTGGCATTGAAAATGCCCAGTTGAAATATCCAGTTGGCTGCTATCCCTAGAAGGGAGTATATTAGGGAGTCTGGGGACAGCGTGACATGGGGTTCAGCAGTGTACATAGCCATGGGAAAGGCATTTGCTTCTCAATTAGAGAATTCTGATGACAAATACTGTCCAGCTGCAAGGACAGGTAAGGACAAGAGTGCCACCCTATCAATCTTTCGCATGGCGAAGATGAGTGTCCATGAGCCAGCAAATGCCTTCTGAGATGGCTAAGACTGGGCCACCTGAAGGTACGCTAAGCACGGTGGCAGCCTTTGTGGGTGACAGGGTTCTAGCAAGAAGAATCTTGGGCATGTTTTGCTTGTTGGCACCACAAAGACAGACTATAGAGAGAAACACTTGTCAGGGAATGTGGCTATGCGGAGAGCCTCACGGAACCACTCAAGGACAACCTACAGGTGTCCAGGAAAATGTCACCTGCCACACAGATGGCTTTGGTGGCCCCCTAGTGACAGCAGGAAGATAACAACATTGGGAGGGGGCATGTTTGGGTGAAAAGGAAGAAGAGAGGAAGGGTGCAGAGGAGGGAAAAGGCAAGCTGTGATCAGATTTGAGCCCGTGAATGGTAGAATCCTTATACTACACACGAGCTCAATATTTTAAGAAACTTTTAATACTTGATCATGAGTCTTAATGATCAAAGTGAGCCTCCTAACTAAACAAACAAAAAATTTAAATCCTTAAGATGTTCCTGGGAGCTTTTTAAGAATTGAGGAAAAGGACCTCCAAAGGATTATGTTTAAGGCAGCAAGCCATAAGGCAAAAAGTGAAGCCTTTTCCTCCTTACATTTCAGTGAATAGTGAATTAAAATAGCTACATTAACTTAAATAATAAAAGTATAGGCTAGGGGGTGGTGGGGAAAATGGAGAAGAATGTGTGAGAAGAAGCTCCGAAAGAAAATGTACTAAAATGGATATTTAGCAAAGTTAGTGGATCACAAATCAAAGATCTATGTTTGTATCTACTATAACATGCAGGATGGTGGTGCATTTGCAGGGATGGATGCTGGGAAAGCTGAGCTAAATGAGATTAACTTCTGTGGCTTCAGGTTATGGAAGTAACTGATGTGTGGCTGTCACGACAGAAAGCCAACAAGGAGTTGGATCCACGTGACTAGAGCTCAGGGGGAAAACAGGGTCAGGGATCTCTGAGACATCAGTATGAGTAACCTGTAAGCATATCTGAGCTGGAGGAAGAGCCATTCTGTTGAGGACACCCGCCATTAAAGAATGGATCTGGAATGTAACCAATGAAAAAAACCAACGTGTGTTCAGAGAGCCAGAGGCAAGGAGGCAGGTAAAGGTCAAAGTTGATTAAAAGGAAGAACTGGATTTTGCTGAGAGGTGCAGAAGGCAATCCCAGTCACTGGGCTTTTTCTGTGGGAGCCACAAAAGGCAGAGCAATGAGGGAGGTTGGGGAAAGGTGGTGGTGGTGAAGAAATGCAATTCCTGGTGGCTGTCTTAAGAATAAGCTCACCATTCTGTTAGCTTGAGTTGGATCGTCAAGCAATGAGTTGGATCGTCAGATTCATTGGCCACTGCAACAGTAAAATTTCCTGAAAGTGATTATAATTATAACTATTGATTTGCTCTGCATCCTCCTTATTATCTCTTTCAAGAGTTCTTCCTGTACTCACTCAAGACTGGAACAGGAAATCCAGTCCAAATTATAAACAGCCTCCCATTGCCCATGTCGGTGAGGGAGGATATTCAGAACATAGGTGAAGGAAAATTACTCTGGCATTGCATAGCTAAGACAACATTCTTATCAAGAAACTTAAAGAAAATATGGTGTAATTTCTTGACACTATTAAATTATTACTTCTGCATTCAAGCTGTCAGTCGCTGAAAAAGTCAGGGAGGGAAAATTAGGGAGAGAGAAGGCGCCTTGACATCCAATGTCATGAAGATACAGAGGTTTAAAAGTTGCATTTCAAGTTCGGTGAGGCCAAAAAGGGAAAGATTCTTCTTCTACCAGCTATGACCTCCCATGCCACATTCAACCCCAAGCCAAGTCCTATGAAAACACAGGGGGGTTTATGAATCATAATAGGTATTTAACCTGCATTTGTAGACACAGAGGCTGTCGTCAAGGCTTTGTAAATCTATCATCGATATCATTCAGGTGCTCAAGGCAAAATTTTAAACAATTATTTGTGAATGCAACAAAGACATTATACCCCTGACTTCTCATCAATAATGCAGTGCCAGACTTCTCATCAATCTGGGGAAAAACTGCAGCGCTTCCAATGAAAGGCGGAGAGAGGCATGAGGCACGAGGTACCTTCTCTATTTTCCCTGAGCCATGTGCCTGGAAATCATGCATTTTAGAATACCAGTCGTAGTGTCATAGAATCTCTTCCCTGTTTATGTTTTTTCTTATGTTTATGGAGAACGACTTAATAAACCTCAGGGGCAGTCCAGTATCCAGTGAAGCTGACAGTGGCGCTGTTTGTCGCATTTCAGTCAAAGCCAGAGCTGGTCAGCCACCTTCGTCCAAGGCAGTCTCTACATTCTCAAGGACTAGAATTAATGAATTAGCTATTGATTACAGTCCACTCTAACAAATCCACCGAGGCAAAGAGATGAACTACCCGGAGCACATGTAGGCCATGGCCAGACATGCCTGGGCTATTGATCAGTAGTTAGTATTCTTGTGGGACATGGGAGCAGCTGATGACAATATGACAAGTATGGAAAAGGTGGTGTAGAAACAGTTTGCTTCTGGAGCAGGAGGCTACCAAATTAGAAGGGTTCATCTGACCTTCCTTTGCATGCTAAGGCATCTTTGGTTTAGGTACAATAGAACACCGGGCTTAAGGGCTTGTTTGGAAGAAGATGTTGTCCAAAGCCAGGTATAAAAGGCTAAAGATCAGGTACCCTCCCCACTATACAAACACACAACATGCTATTGTATATGCTATTAAAATATACAAAAGTTAAATTTTACTGGTGATTGTGTTTGACCAAAAATATGCACAGAAGCTAAGAAACATATGTCTCACTGGACCAAATTAATTCATATGTAATTGAAATAAAACCGACCTGCTACCATTTCTCTGGGAGGATTTCACTTTGGGTGGGGCAAGTTACTAACATAAAAAGAATTTTAAAAAAAATGAAAATAGAAACATAACTAACAAGTCCGCGCTGCCAGAAAGTATAATGAAATTACCCAAACAATAACTTGTGCACGGGAGGCTAAGTGCTTTGGTGTTGGTATAATATTGACTAATGGCTTGGCACCCTAAGCACGCTCGTTAAGAGCCCTGCCTCTGGAAAATGTCGCCATGCTATGAAGGATCATTTTCTGAAAGGAAAGGTTTTACTGCCAGTATGTTGGCTGTGAATGGTTTCTGCCAAGTTTTTGCTAGATCTCTAACCAGAAAAGGAGGAAGGAAGAATGGATAGATGGATGGATGGAAGGATGGATGGCAGGAAGGAAGGAGGTTGCTAAAAGCACAAGAATAATGAGGAATATGGTAGAAGGGACTTTGTATGCCAAAAAGGATAAAACAAAACTATTAAGAGTTTCTCTCCTGACTACCGCTTAAAAGGCTGCACAAATCTCAAAAAGCAACCACCTGAAGACTTTGAAAAGTTGAAAATAGAGGCAGATCGAGAACAGAGCCAGAACTTGACTGGATGAGTCTTCCTTGGTGCCCTTTTTCTCCCATCCTTACCCCAGAGCACCCTTCTTCCTGGTAGATCACAGGTTTGCAAGCCAGAGGGTATGGGGCAAATTTGTCTTGTGGTTTTTGTTTTTGTTTTTTTTCCTTCTGGACCCTGCTCTGAGGATGAGTCCAGCCACACCGGTGCACTGCAGGGTCCTGGTCAACTGTGAATCTTAAATACCAAGAAAAATCCCTCTTTCTGACCAGTGGAACCAGGAAAAGGGGCCCCTGTGGTCTAGAGAGGGTGTACGGGGACTGTGGGGGTGGGTCTCCATTTATTTTTCCTCTATTTCCTCTCATCTCTTTGCCCCTAAAACAGTCCCATTTGTGTAACCATGAGTTTGTTTGGGAGGCTGAAATTCCAAGAGAAACCACATCTTTCTGGTCCAAGTTGCAGAGAAGCAAGTTTAGGCAGTCTAGAAAGCACGGTGGACATCTCAGAGAAGAGAAACCTCGGTGATCTTTGAATTCCCACATTGAATGTTTACGGCAACTGAAGTCATAGTCACTGTCTGAGTCACTAACTTCAAGCAGATGGTTCCCCTCGAAGTTGGGGGGCGTCACCCAATCAGCAGAAGACGTGGAGGCAGGGGGAATCCCCTCTATCTGCTGGACCCCTTGAGCTCAGACCTCAGTTTCCCCAATCCCAGACCCAGACTAGGATATGCGTCCTCCAGCCTTTGGACTGGAGCTGGTTCTAAGCCCTCCGGAGTCTCAACGTTTGGTGGTGTTTCTCGGAAGCGCCCCGATGAATTGGTTCCCAACCTTATCTTTTGTCAGAGTTTCTGCTGGTCCCAGGACTTTAGCTTCATGCCTTACCCCATCTTTCCCTTTCTTCCCCGTCCTTAGTGCTTGCAGGAACTCAGACACCGTGGTTCTCTGCAGGGCACGTGGCTTTGTTTTATGTCCTTACCGCTCTGCCAGGCAACACTTGGGCTGTAAATTTCTCCACTGAACACAGCCATTTGCTCTCCCTGCCAAACACGGCTTCCAAAATTGGGTTGAAATCTCTCTTCTGTCATTGCTTGTGCTCTGCGGCTTAATACCCTTTTCACTGTTTCTGCCAGCAATTTAATATATTTGGGGATAAGCAATCATTAGCCACAAATACAAAATATTTTCCCTCTGCTAGCATCTGCAAGAATCTTCTGAAAGGAAAAAAAAAATTCTACAGAAAGAGTCGTGTAGGCGTTTGTTCAGTTTCTAATACAGCTTAACTATTATTTCCAGTTACATGAAAATATGTCACCTAAGCTATGCCAGTCACCTGACCTTTAGTCATGCAGATGCTAACAGGCTAGGAAGGTGACAATATTTGCCCACCTAAGTATAATTCTTTCTCAGATTCCTAAGAATGAACTCAAACATCACACCTTCCATGGTCAGAGTTGGTATTTTTTTCTCTGTATGCATTTCTTGTACAGTGTAAAACTTCTGCCACAGTGGATTTCACATGGTTCCATAAACATGTGTTTAGCACTGTGTCTCCCACAGTAGCCTGGAATTGTCCAAGTTCAGAACCACGCCTTGTATGTCCTTGTGTTACTTTTGCCTCTTACATTATTGTAGCCACAAGTGTGTTGGCCGGAAGAATAAAATACGGTGCCCCTTGCACTTGGCCACGTCTTCCCTGGATGGCGAACGATCTTCTGCATAGGCAGAAAAATCTGCTGAGGGCATCGTTAACAAGCAAGCACACCCCAAATGAGGCAGATATATCTCTCATGTGGTTGACAGCAGTTGTGCCTGGAGAAGAGATAATACAGTTTTGCTCTGAACAGCTAAGGATCCTATTACTTGGGTTTTTCTAATTACTTTAATCACTCAACCCGAATTGGTACAGGTGCTTTTTAAGTTATGTTTTAAGAAGACCTAGAAATTGTAATATGTCCTAAAAGAATCCTTCGGAATTGAAATATTTTATAATGTACTGATTATTTTAGTGTGTGTACATGGAGTACGTGTATATATGTATGTGGAGGGTGGGTGTATAGGTGAAGGTGATTCATTTGTCTGGGGCAAAAGCACTGGGTAGGGCAAAGTAGGTTCCCAGTTGTTCATATGGGAAATAAAATAATTAAAAATAATAATACAGTGTTCGCTTGGGCAGCACATACACTAAAACTGGAACGATACAGAGAAGATTAGCATGGCCCCTGCACAAGGATGACATGCACATTTGTGAAGTGTTCCATATTTAAAAATATATAAATAAAAAGAGAAAAAAAATAATAACACTAGTGCTTCCTGTACTCACAACTATAAATTTACTTTTGCACCTGCATGAGGTAAAAAAACAAAAACAAAAAAAAAACATATTTTTTTCTACCTCTAGTCTCAACTTCATGTAGATAAATGAAGAGCTGTCCTCTCACTTGGCTTGGGAAATAGTGTTAAATCTTCTCTTTAGTATTATTGCTATTGATAATTCTGAACAGAAAAGAGACTCACTTTCAACTTATGGTCATTTGTCAACAACAAAAGCATACAGAAAAATGAAGAGACTCGCCAAGAACCTGAAAAAATTGGTAGTGGTTAGCTAAACATTATGCCCCCTATTTATTTTATAGATATTTGTAGCTTTAGGGCAACCTAATATATGTAAGTCTCATATTTTCCAAGAGATTAAGTTAGAAGAGAGTCATTCTAATTAAAATTGTCTCACAAAAGGGTTCACTGAAGGACATATTTAAATTAACACAAAACAAAAAACAACTCTTTTAGCTTCAACTTGTGTTCCCAGATTACTAAATAAAGAGAAGTGAAGCTAGGCAAACATCAAAGCTGGACTGTCATGGAATGTATCCAGTGAAAGTCAATGATCCAATATCAAAAATCTGATTTAACCATCCACTGATAGCAAGTTACCAATTGAGATTGTCATACATAGGATAGTACCTTTGGTTTTGATTTTTATTGCTTATGATCAATTCTTTCAAGTGACTAAGCGTGTATACCTTGAAGTGATGCTATGAATTGTGGGTGCTGGTATATCACTCGGAGTGTCTTCCATGGTGGTGATCTGGGTCACGTTGCTTCTCACACAAGCGTATTTCGTGCAGACTTCAACCTGCAAACAGTGGTTTAGGAAAGCAGACATCCAACTATTTTCAAAATCCGCACCACCCATGACTGAATCTCAGCCACCCTCATCCCGTATGAATCTGTTAACAGTCTCTCTCTGGGGGAAGGAAATACTAATTTCTGGTGTTAATGGGCTCTGATGGGGCAAACTCAGAACAAAGGGCAGCAGTGGGCACGGCAGCTGAGGCAGTGACCTCACTGGGGATCTTCAGTGCCTGTTCCCAGACACTCAGAAAGAGACTGACAGAGCCATCTCTTTGGAGCACAGGTAAGGACCAGAAAATGCCCAGGCAACAGGTGGCAAGCACCACAGTGATTGCCGACACTGCTCTCTAGATCTACACCCAGGTAGTACAACAATGACAGCTCTGGACATCTTGACACTCTCCACCAAACGCCTAAATACTAATGTCTAATGGAAAAAAGAAAAAGAAAAAAAAAAAAAAACAAACCCTGGCTGGTGGTTCAGTGGATAGGTACCAGCCTGCAAACCCCAAGGTTGCTGGTTTGATTCCCAGCCAGGGCACATAACCAGGTTGCTAGCCAGGTCTCCAGTCAGCTCTGTAGCTGGAGGCAGGTGAAAGGCAACCACACATGGATGTTTCTTTCCCTCTCTGCCTCTCTCCCTTCCACTCTATCTGAAAATAATAAATAAAATCTTAAAGAAAAAAAAAAAAGGCCCAGACAAGCCTTCCAATGTTCTGAGCTGTTTTATATCCATTTATTCCAGTTGCAGTGGTATTTTTACCTTAATCACATCAGAAAATCATCATTCATCCCTTTAATTCTGTCACCTCATCTGAATAAAAACTGAGGAGGGTGCAGCCATGCAAGATTAGGAACCGGGTTCATCAAGCATTAGTAACACAGAAACACGCACCCAGCAAGGAGGGGTGACGGTACAAAAAAGATTGCTGCCGGAGCATCTAAGACATGACATCATTCTGTTCTCATTTAAAGGATAAACCAAAGGGGAACTGTCCCTTCTCCAAGGCTCACTGCTTCCATTTATTTATGCCGTTGAGTATTCTGAGGTTATATAGCAGATATTTAAACACTGTCAAGGTCCTTCACTCTGAGTGTACACAGGTAAACCCCAAATAACCTAAAGACAGAAGAACTGAAAATATACCTGCTGGTAATACAGGTAATGACAGTAAGACTTCATACATGTGGGAGTATTTGAGTCGGTAAATAACAAGATAACATGAAGTCAGCTCAACTGAGTGTGTTCATAAATAATACATGCCAAACACTATGATGGGTACTTGCACTGACAGTAATCTCAATGACTCCTCACCAGTCCACTTTCGTATGGACATCGGGGGTCAGAGAAGTCAGAGGGGAGGATCAGACCAGTAAGGTCTGAGAGACATATGGGCTTTCATGGACTCTCTTCCCCTGTCCTCTATGTACACCCTAACTTGGAGTTCTGAACTGCTGAGGTGTATTCAAATGCATCTCCAGACAATTAGTTTTTATTGTTTTGACTTAGGAGAAATATATCAATAATACTGTTCTAACCCTTACTAATTTAATATTCAAAGTTTTCATTTTTGGGGCATATTTTCTGGTGTTACAGCTGTATTATGTAACATATGAACAGAACACAAATACAGAGATTAATATATCTACATTAAAATACACAACACAGCCCTGGCTGGTGGCACAGTGGATAAGGCACCAGCCTGTGAATCCAAAGGTCACTGGTTTGATTCCCAGTCTGGGCAACATAACCAGGTTGCAAGCCAGGTCTCCAGCCAAGGTCCCCAGCTGGAGATAGGTGAAAGGCAACCATACATGGATGTCTCGTTCCCTCTCTGCCTCTCTCTCAAAATAATAAATAACATCTTTAAAAAATAGTTAAAAAAATAAAAATATACAATGAATGAAAAATCAAAATTACTATTCCCTTTCGAATAAAAAATACAAATGGATGCATTTTAAAAAGGGGTTATTTTTGTGCATCTAGATGTCTGTTTTAAAATCAAGAGCTATTTTTTGAAGGGTTGTTAGAACAGAGGACGACTACAGCATTTACTTGGCAAGAGGCATAGCAAGCTAGCGATTTGCCAAGAAGAACAGCGTCCTCATCTTCATCACCATTGCTTTCCATATGATCACTGTTCTCTTTTCTCCAGAGTCCCATGTTTGCCCACAGCACACAGACTTAATCCTGATCAATCCCCCTTTCATCTCTCCCTTTCCCCATCAAATAAATCATTTGTAACCAAGATGGAAGGTGTCCACACAGAGGCTTACCCTGACATATTTTAGTGAACGTACCCACACGCCTAACTATCACAAAGCGGCGTCCTAACCTGAATGTCATAGACAGTGAAGGGAGACAGGTCTTGCAGAAGGAGAGACCCCGGCTCATTCATTCCGGTCTTGTAGGGTTCGTCATTGACATACACCGCATAGCCCGTGACAACACCGTTTGGGTGTGAAGGAGACATCCAGATGACACGGGCAGCTGTACTGTTGATGGTGACAACCTCTGGAGGGAGCATGCCCTGAGGCTCTAGAATGCCAGGAAGATACTGAATCAACTCCAGCTGTCTCTGAAAAAGCACTTATTAAACTAAATGCAGATTAGTATTTGGGATTCGCGAAGGGTTCGTTGCTTATTGGCTTTCCTCTGATGAAGTTATCACAGGCTGTAGTCCTCTGAAAATTGGCTTATTATGCTCTCAGTTAGAAACCATAAGACTTGCTGGTAAAAAGCTTGCTACCACCAGCATAGTGCTAATCTTCAATACTCTGTGAGCAGTGGGGGAGGATGATAAATTATTCACCCATCTGCACCACTAACACATATCTATTATTTGTCTCCTCGCCCATCCCTTCAGTCTTGGTCTCCCAGGGGGTTAAAAAAGAGGGGGGGGGTGCGGGGGGAAAACTCATTCCTTCAGCAAAAAAATAAAACTCAAAGACATTGAGGCTGGTGGGACGTGAAAAATCATTTGATGTTACTAGCTTGTAACTCAAGCAATATGAAGCAATAATGCAATATTGTCATTATGTAAATGATTTTGAATGTTGATTACCATAGGTAATGATGAAATCTAACATTAGGAAAAAAGTCTTGCTTGGCGTTAAATTACACAATTATTCAAGCATGTCAGGAATAACTATGCAAAGGCCTATTTTTATCTTAAGGGCCCATCTTTACCAGTTGAAAAATTGTCCTTGTGATCCGTTCTATTTTATAAACAAAAGGTGCCGACCTTTGGCACGCAGAGGGAAATGGGTTCCACACTGAAAGCGCTCTGCTAATGACCTGGAACTCTTGCTTGGGAGGTAATGATATTATAATGTTTATAATGAGACTTTATAAAGCCAAAAAGATTAGAAAGACCATTCCGAACTCATTTCAGATTCACAAGTTGCTTCCCTTGCTTCCTCCCCCTTGCTAACTGGCTTAGAAATGAGTCATAGGCAATTTTTCTCCATGGCTGAACTTCCACCTACCATTGCTGGTGACTCAGAGAGGGCCCTCGCCCGGGCCGGGCTGTCGCTTTCAAAAGCAGACGGCTTCTGAGAGCCAATCTTTATAAAACAACGTCTCTAAATGTCACCCTGTATTGACGTGAACTCGGCTCCCAACTCGGCATCCACGGCACAGAGCAGCAACAAACCGGGCTACTATCCCATTATTACAGCCTCGCGCTCTGTCTCAACGGGACCCACTTATTGATCCGCCGCTTGATGATCGCGAGCACTTAAGCATTTTAGCCTTGACCCCCTCCCCTCCAACACCGGAAATTTTATAATGGAGGGATGACTGATCTCAACCTCGGTAAGAATCAATCAATTCCACCCGCATCCCTGCAGCCGAGTGTCCCCTGGACTCACCCCCACTGCAAGTCGTTGTGTGCCGCACTCCACTGGTGATGCTGTGGGCTCCGTTGCAGACAGAGATGAAAACCCGATACTCCGTGTTTGGGTTTAAGTGGCCGATGACGTGAGAGTTGACATCCGGAAGGAGTTTGAGGGATTCATTGGAGGTAGCAGAACTCCAAAAAAGCGTATAATGTTTGACATCACCTTGTAGGTCTTGCACAGCTGTTGACAGGAAACACAGGGCACTGTGAACGTGGCTGACCTGAAAGGGTCTCCGGGGAAAAGGCTGAATAAACTCTGTTGTTCGCTACTCCCAGAATGGGACCAAGGAACGCTTATGCTACCTTCCCACTGGTTTAACTTTTCTTAACAAAGTTGATTTTTCTCCCTTTACCCCATCATTAATCGCATTAATGCCTTCCCTTTATAGGGGAATGAACTCATCAATTTCCTTTAAGTATTTTAACTTGGCAGTTTTAAGGATTCAACTCATCTTCGAAACTATGATACATAGCCCTGGCTGGTGGCTCAGTGGATAGGTGCTGGCCTGTGAACCCAAAGGTCACTGGTTCAAGTCCCAGTCAGGGCACATACCCAGGTTGCAAGCCAGGTCTCCAGCCAGGGCCATAGCCTGAGGCAGGTGACAGGCAACCACACATGGATGCTTCTCTTCCTCTCTGCCTCCCTTGCCCTCTCTCTAAAAATAATAAAAATCTTTAAAACAAAAACAACAACTACGATACGTGATTCAGATGAGCATGAGAACACACAAGACATGGAGCAGCTTCTGTTCGTAAGTCACAGCCCTAGAGAGATGCCTGTGTTAATCCAAATAAGGGGACCCCTTGCTGGACACGGAGCCTAAAACTGGGGAGACCGTTTAGCTTGCCCGTGAGAGCTGCTAAGCAAGCCCCCAGGGGCCACTGCGGGGCTGTGTCACCCGTCCTGCTGCTGTAGTGGCACCGCATGCTCTCCTGAGAGAGCCCCTCAGGAGAGCCCGAAAACAATACCTGTATGTTTATCAACACTCTCAGCCTTTCTCCTACTTCACTATGTCGCCAGAGAAGCTCTTCAAAGAAGCTCAAACCACTCGCTGTCTCCGCTCTCACGTGTCAATCCCTCACCCCTCAGCCTTTCTCCGCTTCCACCCTGTTTCCCCAGCCTTGCCCTACGTTCTGCTTCCCATTACCCTCCCCAAGTCACGCTTTAAAAAGGAAACCCAAAACAGCCCTATTGTCTTAGGTCGGAAGCCAGATACTGCTGTTCTCCCATTAATAGCATTTGTAATGACCTCAAGCAGTAACTTGTACCTTGGTTGGTGTCAGGGTTGGGAGGGTGGCGGGGCTGGCTTACGAGTCTCCTGAAGTTGTACACATCAAAACAGTTTAACAGCACTAATCAAACATCGGGGGGAAAGGCTGGCGTTGGTCTTTACGGTTATGGAAGTGTAGTTTCTTGAATGTGGGAGCTCCTTGGCCATAGAAAATCACACGGGTCTGAGGACCGTCTGCTTTTTGTTAAAGAACCCCCTTTTGTGAAAGGGCCCCTACACGTACTGATGCTTTGACCTGGTCTCTAGTACTAGTTAAAAAGATTCTGCATGCTAATGTAGTGGAAAGGGTTTATGATAAGAGATCCCTAGCAACTTAGTTGGAAAACTCTGGTGATTGAGATGTTTCTTTTCTCTGAGGTCAGAACATGCAAGAACCTGTGATAATGAGGTCTTTATTGTGCAGGGGCAGGAATGAGCTCTTCATGCCCATCAATATTTTCCCAAATGATAACATTAGTCAAGTACAGCAAAGCCACCAAAACCACCAGTGTAGAGAGAAAATTCTCTATTTTCTGCTGGCGTGCAACAGTAGCACTCAGCTATGGAATGTCTACTGAACCTGAAGTTCATGTTGTATTTTCACTTAAGTAGCAGTATGGTTAGAAGTTCAAGCCCGGAAGATGTATGTTAATGAACTGCTTTCAAATTCCATTCACAAATATAAATGGATTTTACCTAGGTTATTAAATGTGTCTGATATTTCCTCTATCAAGTTCCAATTAATGTGCCTATATATAATGGGTGGCAAGCACAGGTTTCCAGTTGTGAGTACATGAAACATAATTATTATATTAGCCTCCATTAGAACTGTAAACCTACATTTGCTGCACCATGCATATTGAAAATAGTTAATAATAGCACTGTAAGTGCAAGATTAGCACATATCTGGATGATATTCCACTAAATGCCCGTTCAAAGCCACATCTGGTCAAACATTTTTGGTGATTCCCATATACTGGTCAGAAATGTGGTCTTAGCTAGCAAATTCTCAGATACAGAGTAGGTCCCTCTCCTTTGTGATGGATTCCTAAATAATTTAAAACAGTTGACAGATAAGCTAGTGGAACGTTTTCTTACAAAAGCAACTAGTTTATGTTCCTTACATGCTGCTGGATTATTGTTAGAGGTTAGTATCAATATTAATTATATCCTCTAGATCTTTTCCCTTTAGATCACAGATCAGCGAAATACAGTCCATGTACAAAATATGGCCTGAAGGCCAAACCTGGTCTGTCACCTGTTTTCTGTTTTTAGATCACCTGTGAGCTAAGAGTATTTATTACACTTTTGAACGGCTGGGGGGAAAAAAAATCTAAGATGGAAAGTCATTTGTGATACATAAAAATCATATGAAAATATAATAAGGTTTTATTGGAACATGGCCAATCACAAGTGTCTGTTCCACTGTTTTCATGTTATCGTGACAATGTGAGTCATCGCTACAGAGATGGTACACAGCCTGCATGACTTCAAATCTTCACTCTTTGGCCCTTTGCAAAACGCTTGCGCCCCTCATCGAGAGCACCCCGGTCTGAGCTGGGGAGGAGCTACTGTGACTTTGGGGTTAGCTACTTAGCGCCGGTTTCTGTCTCATGGGGCCTTTCTGAGGACTGCATGACTGGTTTAAAAGCAGGTGCTTTTGTATCTCTCCTTCCAATAATGGGATCCTTTTCACTACTGTAATTTATCTCTCTGGTCCTTCATTTCGGCTGGCGTGCTTCCCTTTCTTAGGTAAAACAGGAATAAGCCTGGTCTCTGTGCAGGGACCGGGGAGATGAGACACACGTGTCCTGTCTGAGGGGCCAGCTGCTGTTTTCCCTGCTGTGATGTGCGCGCAGTTTCACCCAATGATTTAAACTTGCAAATCAATGCCAAAAAATCATCATCTTTATGTGAAATCTCCTGATTTTTAAAACACTGGCAAAATATAATTTTGTCAGCTGTGGCGGCGGAGGAAGCAGTAGATGGAGAACAAGGGAAATCAAGGTAACCTGTGTGCCCACAGGTCACACTGTTTGTCCCAAAATGAGCTGAAGACATTCAGAGGTGTTTTTACTTCATATAGTGATGCAAAAGGTTCCAACAGACGCTTGTAAAGGGTTCAGTAACTTACTCCCGTTAACCTGGGATTGGTAAAAACCCGACGGAAATATTTTGCTCCAAAATGGTGTGTATACGGGAAGGGTGGTAGTTAAAAGATACGTTTTAACAAGTACATGGTATGGCATTTTTGAAAAGGCAGTTTTCAGTAAGTAAATATTTTAAAATTTGTTCAGATGACTTTAACCTACAGCCTTGTGCCTTTTGCCATATTAGCCAACGCACCTATTGCCTCCTACAAATCAAGAAAACAATGATTACAACTGTAAGCACTAGGTGGCCCTTTCATGGAAGGGTGACAAGCTAATTTACTTAGGACGGCAGGTTGGAAGAGGGAAGAAAACGATGGCGCAACATGCGTGTGCACCACCGGCCTGCCGCTGAGACTTAACCTTTGTGCCCACACACAGTTATCTGAACAATTTCTACAGTAGGACAGAAGTAACAGCAGATCGCATTCCCTGCATCCCGAAGGTCAGAGGTGCACATTACCATGGTAATGAAACTTCCGAGAGCTGCTTCAGATCTATTAGGTTTGTCAGTTTTTACAAGCACGCTTTCTGCAGGCATTGCCATTACAACAGCGGGGACGCGTATGGGTGGAAATTCGGCAGGATTTGAACAGAAGCATTCAAATGTCAGCCGGGGTGGCAGCGGGGTGAGGGTGCCTGCACCCTTTATGAAGAGGCTTTTAAGATGGATCAGAAGGGGAGAGTGCAGAAAGGAAGAGGGAGATGGGTGGAAATACATTACGTTGAACATAAAACCCAACTCCAGGTGAAAACTTACTTTTTCCAGAGGTGTCTCGGGGAATAATCATTAAGCATCAATTAATCGGTATTCTTCCATGTAAATGGTTTAAGAGATCCCAATAGAGGAGACATGGATCATTAGAAACCAGCAACCTTATAAAAACCCTAGAGTGACTGTCTTCTATAAAAGTGAGTTATTTAGTGGCAATGTCAGTCAACATAACTCATACTAATTTTAATTTACAACTCATGTCACCTAACAGTGGTTTTAATTCATAGTTGATATAATATAACATTGGGGCAAATCCACTCAGATGTTCTAAAATGAAAGAGAAAGCATTTATCTTCTTAGGCTGTTTAAAAAAAAAAAAAAAAAAAACACTCAAGACTGGATCAGAATTGTAGCCAACAGTAATTTTACATCTTACATCTGTGGGGCCTGTCCCAAAAGTATCAAGCCAAAGTCAATGTAATTAAAACCATTTGCATGGCCAATACTTTCAGGACAGGCCTCATATATACTATATAGTAGATGATTACGAGAGTAGGCACAGTTTTCTTGTTTTAAACATGCATTTTAATGGGGGCTTTACCAAGTCGGATATTTCTCTGAATCTGGTAATGGTCTAGCAAATTTTGATTCCATTATTTACCAGCTCTAAAGTCATACTTCCCAGAATGACTGCAATATGTACTTTTCGTGATAGATTCAGCATTTCCCTGACAGTGATCATGGGTCACTATGAATGAAGAGGTCAGCTATTAAATGCTACTCTACTGACCCAGTGGATCTGAAAATCCAGTTATTGTCATTTCTAACATTACAGGGAAGGATCAGGTCCATCTGCAAACTCTCCTAACACCTGTAAAGAGGCATTCTGAATGGGGCCACCCTGCATTATGGGACTGCACCCAGTTGGTGGTCAGCCTCCATGTCTCTGTCCCCAGTTGGCACTCTGTCTATAAGCAGTGCTGACAATGATTCACATGAATGGGATCTGAGTAAAACAGTTCTTGCTAATATGTGAAGGGGGATGAGATCAGGGGTGGCGGGCAAATTCTCTGCAGGAAGTGACAAATAAATACATG
Source organism: Noctilio leporinus (assembly GCA_004026585.1). Lineage (NCBI taxonomy): Eukaryota > Metazoa > Chordata > Mammalia > Chiroptera > Noctilionidae > Noctilio > Noctilio leporinus. The sequence goes on along the minus strand of PVIW01007725.1, from coordinate 12,249 downwards.
GGCATTTCCTTTACACCTGGCTGGTAGGACAGCAGGTACAGCCTCCACCTAAAAGGGACAGAGGAAGGGAGAGATGGGTGGAAAAGGGGAGACAGCCAGCACTGGAAAACAGCACAGGGAACTCGGCTTCTTGTTGTTTTCGTTGTTTAACATGTTCATTTCAAATTCGTTTTGGTGCTGAAACGTTAAGGGTCAGTAAAGACATGAGGAGGTTTCTTACTTGGCTTCTCCCATCTCACGTCTAGGGCCATGTGGGTGAGGGCAGTCACAGAGATGTTGGCCCCTCTCTGCGGGAGGCCTGCTGACGTGGTCACGGTCACTTCCTCGCTTGGGGTGAATCCCACGCTGTTGTGGATAAAGACCTTATATGCGTATGTTGTGAACCTGAAAGGTTTTATTCCAAAAATTAATAACTCATGTTAATTCCCCTCCTACAAGAAACATAATCCACAATTTCCTTGTTCTTCACAACACAGAATCCACACATCCCCCTCACTAAAATGCACACTTTTATTTTTCCCCCTGATGAAATGCATTCTTCTTTTTCGACAGACCAAAAAGCATATCATTATTTTCGTAACTCTGGAGCCTTTACCAGGTATCAGGGAAACAGCTTATTAGGGCCACAAGCAATGACTGCTGTTGAAAGCTGGTGTGGTTTATTGTCTTCTCGTTCTCACTGTTTTCACAAGTTGTAAGGATGGCATCTCCACTCCAGATGCGATTACAAACCTGGTGGCCTGCCAGGCGTCTATCTAAATTTGATCCAGAGAGTTGCATGCTCTTGTTCTGGGAAACTCGTCCATTTTCAAATATCACAATCTCTCATCGCCATTTTCTTCCTCTACCCACGCTTCTTTCCCCAAATCTCATTGCAGACAGATAAACCCTTGAATTGCCTTGCAGCTGTCACCAAAGTCAACAACATTGCCCCTGGAGGGTTCTGCTATGGTGAGCGCATTGCCTGCGTGGTGCTGTCCATCCAAGTTAATGCGGCGGGAACTGAATCCTGGTTTGCGGGACTCGGCAGCCTGACGTCATGGTGAGGATGTCCCAAGCCACGTATTAAATCAGTGATCAAGAAAGGCCACTGATTCTTCAACCCAAGTCAGAGGTGAGTCTCCGGAAACAACCTGATAGCACAGTTGTCCAAAAAGTTTTCGTAATGTCATACTGGTGGTGTTTTGAAATTTGAGGACGTGGCTTGGACTCACGAATGAGTGGAAGTCATGGAATCCCATCCAATCTCATTTTTTAGACAACAAAAGTGAAACCCAGAGAGACCAAGTGACTTGTCTAAAGTCACAGAGCTAGTTCTCTACCACAGAATAACAGTTCCCATGTCTCCTAGCTCACCCATGCAATACCCTTCTGACGTCGGTTTGCCTAGTCCTTGATTTCTTAGAGCTCTAGGCTGAATTATTTCAAGTGCCAACCAAGCTTATTAACTACATAATTTTTGGCAGACTGTATCAATGACCTATAATAATTATTTTTCATAAGTAGCAAGCATTTCACAAGTGCCCAGTATTTCCCCAGTTCAAGATTTCCAAATTTCTATAGTAAGTGTTCGTGTCCTTCTCAAACTGTAACAGAGAAAGTAATTTAAGACTCGAACATCTACAAGTTTGAGTTCAAAGACTTGTTTCAAAATGGCAAACATTAAACACGGCTTTAGCTCGGTGATTAATGCCACTGATAATAACCAAACATGTTTTCTTGCATGACTGATAACATGCTAATACACTGAAGATGCTACAATACTTTGAACTAGTCAACATGCCCTGGACTAAATGCCAGCATTTGTTTTTTGTTTTTGTTTTTAATAGTTTTGTAATCTCACCTGCTAAGGCCCTTATCTTCATAAAACCACTGAGTTCCTGAATAAATATTGTGCCACAGATTTAAATCTTCTGGGGGATTTGAGGCAAGTGGCTGGTAGATTTTACATCTCAGAAGCTCATACCTAAAGCAAAAGACAAGCAGAAACATTGGAATGATAGCAAATGATGTTATTACTGAAATTCAGGGTGTTTCTCAGGATGAGTATGTGATATGTAAATGGAAAGGAAGCATCTTAATTCATGATTACTATGTTTTATTTCCAGATTACTATTTGATCCTGACTCCAAATTCAAATATTCACTTATTTTGAAACCATCAACTATATTCACATTTTTTTGCTATCAGTGAGAATGATACAATTTTAGATTTCTTGTATATCAGGTTTGCTCATGCTTTATAGCCAGGCCCACCTGAAGTAGAAATAGAAAATGCTTGTAAAGTTAATGATTTTCTTAGATGTCAACCACTGATACTGTATAAACAACGATAATATTATCAGCTCCCTAGTCCTGGCTAAAAATCAACCTTAGGTTGTTTTAAAGCTGCTTCAGAATCACAACTCTTTTCATTCTTATCTGTATCCCTGACCGCATTCTTTCCAAGTTCCCAGATAGTAACAAGAATTACGTGTTAGCTTTGGTATTTTGAGGCCTACTTGTGCAAGTGTATCATTTAGAACACACATGAAGTTTTCCTGACATACAATAAAAATACACTTTGAAAATCAAGGGAAGGATTATGTCAAGAATCATGGGAGAACAGTGGTTGTTATTTCAAGAGCCTTTAGTTCTTCACAAAGTTATGACATTTCTACCCTGATGAACTTGTATGGTTCCATATACATCAAGATACATGAATGAAATTGTATAAAAATTTTGAGTGAGGGACATTCAATAAGAAATTAATTTCATGTACGTGTAAAAGCCTCCTTCCTCCCTTTCTGGGGAAATAAGACTGTAGCAAAACCCAGAAGGAAAGTCACTTTTTCTTACCTTAAATTGGGTCCATTTGGCCTAGATGGTGGCTGCCAAGATACCCCAATGTATGATTCAGTTAGTGGGACTGCAGACGGCGGGCGGACACCCTGCGGCAGGCTGGGGTGGGTGGTGACCCGGGTAGGCAGACTCTCTGTGCACCCACCCAGATACCCGTCACCCCCTGTGCAAGCCACAATGGTGACAGAGTAGTTAGTGAAAGGAATCAGATGAGCAACGATGTGACTTAACACTGAGGGAGTGACGTTGGTTACTCTGACGTGAGGGTCTGGCATTCGGATCTCGTAGCTGAGCAGGTCTCCGTTCGGGATGAGTGGGGGTTCCCAGGTGACCTGGAAGAAAGGATCCACTTAGCATCAGGGTGACGATCCAGGCACAGGGCCACTGAAGTTCACGAGGCCTAGATTTTCACTCGGTCCAATTTTCAGTTCAGTCCCTGTCTAAACGCCTGCTTTTGTCTGGGGCTGTAATGAGGAGCTTGGGGTCTGCTGGTGGCAGCCAGGGATTTGGCGTTCCACCTTCAGACTTTCTAGGAGCGTCTGATGAATCCACACCTTGGTGGCCCGCCTCTGCTGCGGGGGTCTGAGGGACATACCCACGGGGCAGCGAGCAGCAGGAGCTCATGGTTTTCTTGTTCATAACTCAGTGAAATGAGTTCTGCATCAGTAATGCGCACTGTAAATGTGTAACCCAGTAGTGCGCACTATACATGCGTAACCACTTTTTTTTGTGGGGGGTGATGGTGATGAGGGCCATTATTTGCATTTTCTGAGGACGCACGACTGAGTTCCTAAACTCACTTGCGCACAATGGAGAAAGTAAAGCTGTGACACCTCCTTTCCTCAAAGATCAAAGATCCCGGGAAGACTTAGACACAAAAGCGGTAAAAGGACCCTGGAAAACAGTGCCTAGGCCGTGAACAACTTCACTTATTTATGTGCCGTCCTGGCTCATCTCTTTCACTGCTCCTTCGCAATGTGCCTGACATGTCCGGTGTATGTTTCATCTCCTAGGTGGCCTGTGAGCATCTCGGTAGCACACCCACTTGCTGCCATGCCCACAGAGACAGAGCTCAGGAAGTAACTGGAATCATGGCTGGTTAAAATATATTTTTGTAGCCCTGGCTGGTGGCACAGTAGATAAGGCACCAGCCTGTGAACCCAAAGGTAACTGGTTCGATTCCCAGCCAGGGCACACAACCAGGTTGCAAGCCAGGTCCGTAGCTGGAGGCAGGTGAAAGGCAACCATACATGGATGTCTCTCTCCCTCTCTGCCTCCCTCCTATTCCCTCTCTTTAAAAAAATAATAAATTAAAAAAGTATTTAAAAAATACATTTTTGCCTTAGCTGTCAGTTACTGTTGGAGACCGTAAAAGACAAAGATCTACAAAATGACATATTAACATCCCCATTGGTAATTTCACAGAAAATCAAACTCAAAAAACAATAAAAAATTAGAAGAGGGAACAAACCAAAGTGTTTATATTAAACCAAAGAGGAAAAAAAAAAGTCCTTCCGGCAGGAAAATCCTCCGAGATCGTCACTGGGTATATAGTTACAGAAAGTGGTGGTCAAACCCCTGCCCCCTCCTCACCAACGGCCAGTTGGGTGGGTACTTGAGGATGACTGTTCTAGTAACAATGGCCCGATGGAGGATTTGTCTGGATGTAGAAACAAAAAAGATCAAAGAGACGGAAAGCAAGCACAGGCTGCAGAAGCCACATAGGCTGCTGTTGGCTTTGGGGTGCCATACTGTCTGTGGACTGGAAAAACGAGTCAAGTTCAAAGTCAAGGGCTCCCTGGTACTTGCAATGTAAATCAAAAACGAAAAGGGTTATCAGGGCAAGTCGGCCCGACTGATACGTGGAATATGCCACTTCGCTGCTCCTTGAACCTGAATCTTCTGAGCGTTCCGGTCAAGGTTTGGCACTGCTTCACAGAACTACATTATTAAAAGTTCTCTGTGCATTATGGGAAAATCATCTGCTTTCCCATGAGGTAGTTCCCCAATCTGTCTTTTGAACTTCAACTTCTGAGGGATCGTCTGCCTTGCAGAAAACAATCCAGTTGTTTTCTCGCTAAGTGAGACAAGCTTTCCCTTTGAAAGCTGCTAAGTTTGCTAAGTTTTTAAAGAATATAAGTCAGAAAGAGCCCTACTTCCAAACTTTAAATTACATGAAACTCTTCTTTGTATTCTTCAACACTTTCTATTTTTACTATGAAAGCTTTAATTTGTTGAAATTTAGTTATTGGAGACTAAAATAGGTCCCTTGATTTTTCTTACATAGTTTCCAGTTAGACCAGTATCACTTTTAAACCAAACCATTCTTTCCTGATAAAATATTACTTCTCTGGTAAGTCAAGTGCCCACATAAATGTACCTCTGTATCTAGACTCTCTAGTCTGATCCAATGATGTTTTGTCCATTTTTATGCAAATACCAAAAGTCCTGTCGTGATTCAGCAGCCTTAGAGACAGTACAGATGCTAAGGAGGGCTTTACTCAACTGTTCTTTCCCACTTTCTAGGCTTTTTCTACCATTTGGTCTTTTTAAAACTAAAATAATTTTATCCAGTTTGAAACAAAACAAAAACATGATTAACATTCTGATGTGACTGGTGTTGGTCTACGGAAGGACTGGCTTGTCACTCAACTTAACAGCCTCTAAGAAAAAGGCATGTTTGCCTTTTGCTCCAATGTGGGAGGGTCAAGAACACGGCATGGAGCTCACATGTGGATCTCAACCCTTTCTCCTTATCTACTCTTAGGCAAGTTACTGAATGTTTTGGTTCTCAGTTTTCCTGTCTGCAAAGGAGATAATCACAGCCTCCCTCTGATAGGGTGGTAGCAAAGACTCAAGGAAAACACTTCCCGGAATGTCATACGAAGTCAATAAATATGAATTGTCGTTATTATTTCCTTCCATAAGATTTTATAGTGGGTTTTGAAATATTTTTGGTGGTTCGATTTAAGCAGACATCAACGACTGTCCCATTTTTAAAAACAGGTGAGAATGATGGTTAAGATGCAACTCCTTTTACTTTGCTTAAAGAACAGCCCATAGGAAACCTATGCACAGACTCAGTCTTGGTGACAGTGTTACTCCTGGTACCAGCTATCAGGTGCCCTCCCTAGCCAAGCCGATCTAAACTTTGCTAGTAGGCAGATGAGGTTACAAAGGCAAAGAGAGGGACTTGAAACAAAGAACAAGCCAGGGAGGCTGTTTCAGATACTCTTGATCCCCATTTCTGAGTAAAATAGAATTGCCATTGCGCCCCTGTTCTTCTAAAAGTGTTGTTTTGTTCAGATCTGCCTATTAAATGTTTGATAGAAAGAATCCAGAATAATGTCTATTATTTGCCTGAATGGAATGCACTGTGTTTACGCTGCATCATATTGATTGCGAAGGTGACTGGAGTTTTGCAGAATTCCCTCAGGATTACAACAAAAAGTCATTTCCAGAATGATTAATAACCCCAGGTTTGTTTGGGGCTACCTTTTGTTTTGTTTTGTTTCTACTTTGAATGAAGAACAATTCTTAAGATGACTGAATTCATTTAATACACGCTGTACATGAGGCACTTCCAATTAACTTCTTTTGAGTGTTTTACACTCAAAAGGATTCTGTACACTTTTGATATTTCTATCCAAAGAGGTGTTGCTTGAATTGCCTCGTATTGCAATGGGCTAATGGAGACTGGTAAAAATAGAATTTAGGCTGTTGGTTAAAGGAAACGTCTCCAATGATGTCTCCTATTTAGCATCACCCCGAGGTTGCTTTTTCCTGGGTGGGAGGGGGCGACCCAAGCTGAGGCCAGTCTTCATCACAGCAGATGAACTTTGCTGTTATGCAAATGTCCTTTGTTTGGCACTGCGGAGATCGGGCCACCGCTCCGGCGCCTTTGGCAGCCGTACAAGACCAGAGCTATGCAAGCATGTGTGTGTTTACACAAAAGAGGCTTCTCAGCTACACAAGTCCCTCCTGTTTGGTTACACTAATTTCCCCTGAATGGCGCTTGTCCGCAAGCCAAAACAATGGTAGTTACCTGGCCTCTACGGCACATCCCCGGCAGGGCGTGGTGAACCATGGGGCAGGTTCTAGATCCGCCCGGTAATATGCCGTTTTTTTTGTTGTTGTTGTTTCTTCCCCCATCCCTTTGACTCTTTGACCAGTAAAGAGAAATCTGAATCTTGGTCATTGGAACTTGAGTGAATACGCTCATCCGTTCGTCTGTATTTCCCCACCCCTCCTCGTGTTCTGATCTATTGAAACCTGACGTGCTGGTTAAGCTAAGCATCCCACGGCGGCATTCAAAGTATTTCAGGTGTGTGAGGCACCTGGCAGCGTCTCAACAATATAGTTAAGGGGGTACAGGGAGAAATGAAACACTGACATCAAATTCTAGACAGTTTGGGCCAAGGGCCAAACCCCCGTTTCTCCAGTGGATGCCTAAAACAACACATGCGTGGATTCTGTCAGTAGATGGCTCTGTTCCACACACACTCAACCCAGGGTGTGTTCCTACGCCTGAGAAAGCAGAACCCTCAGTCTCTTACCTCGGCTACTTCAGGTCCCAGCACCTGCACCCTGGGCGGCTGCACCCCAGCGGGTCTCGAGGGCCTTGTGGTCACCCCAATCCAAGCGCTGCTGTTTGTACCTCCATCACGAGTGCTCACCAGCGTCCGGTATTCGTATTTGGTCCACGGGCTGAGAGCAGAGGTCTTGTCCATATACCGCATGGAGTGATTTCCTGGGACAGTCACCAGGGTGGTCACTTCTCTCTGGCCTTGGACTCTTCTCTGGATCGTGACATTCTCCACCAAGCCATTGGGGTGGGTGGGGGGTTGCCAAGCTATGATCACCGATGTTGGGGTATCAGAGAATAGTTCCGGGCTTGGGATACCTTCGGGTGCGTCCGGAAGAGTCCGTACAGCCCGGGACCCGAGGGAGCGGGCGCACCCTTTGGAAGTGCAGGCTTCCACCTGAAACGTGTAGGCGGTGTCTGGGCGTAAGTGGATCGCTGTGCAACTGGTGACATTTCCTGGCGTGTTCAACAGGAGACGGCCGTGTTGGTAGATGTTGTAATGGGTCAGAACCCCGTTGCGCTTCACGGGGGGCTGCCAGATGAGTGACACCCTTCTCGATTTCACGTCCACAAGAATCGGAGGGTCAACAGGTCCAGGTCCTGGAAAGTTGAAGAAATCCGAAAAGGGATACCACTTGAAAACTTCCTATTTCCCCTCACGGTAAAGCTAAAATGAGTAATCATTCTCCTATAAGGATGTGAAATTGGACACTTGGGAGAAGCCACTAAGTACACAGATGTATCCCCTAAAGATAAGGGCTCCGTTGCTGTGCCCATGAAAGTACAGGAAGTCCTTACCAAGTATCATTGACTGAAATTGGGATTTCTCCTTTCGGAGTGGTTTCCCTGAAATCATTTCTTGTTCTTAAAGCGGATGCTTAATAAACAGCATGGAAATCAACATATTGCAAGAGAAATCGACACCGGGCCATTTTAACCAAATTTTCTCCCCCAAGAACCCCAGTACCTAATTATAATCAATAACACTATCATAACCGACCCGGCCGGTGTACAGCTCAGCGAACCCCTCCCGCGTTATTCGTTGCATATTCCGTATTCCACCCCGTTTCTGTTTATCATTCCCATCTGCGGCTTGTGATTCATCTACCCCCTGCTAACGTTATCGGGGATTTCTGACTGGGACTGTGACACAGGCTGCCGACGGAGCTCTTTCACCTGCCGATGAATAAACAACACGCAGCTCTGACCTTTAGGTGAGCAGGTTTTCCGCCCGCTCCACTCAGCAGTCTCAGTGATTCAATTACCACGAGGGTCCTGGAGGGTCCGGGAGGCTCCATGAATACGGAAGAAGGCCCGCCATATGCCGGCCCCGGTGCTGGGGAACAGCACTGGATGCTGCAGCCCTCCAGAGGAATTCCTTAATTGTAAATAATTTCGCTGCGCGACACCATCCAGTCACCTTGAAGGCAGACCCCCGCAGCCAGCGGAGGCAAAGTGTTATTTAAGCGTTACTGGGCTGCGTTAAATTCTGCAATTTGAAGGGCTGTTAAGTTTTTCAATTGAAATTTCATTTAAAATGCAGGTGCTTTTTATTAGACAGAGGCTTTATGGCTCTCCAGGTACGAGCAAGAACACGGTGCAATAACACAAATCTGCTCCATCACCGATGGGCAACAGCTGTAATTCCGGCACATTTAGCATTCTTATAAACTGCGGCTGGAAATCCATAAATCGCTACAGCAGATCAGGAGCAGACGACAGTAGTCCCCTTTCCTGCCCATGGTGATGTTGACATTCATGTGATTTTGGGGATGAACGTTAGAGTCTATTGAAAATCTTGAAGAAAAAGATATACTGGGATATAGTTATTGTTTAAAGCAGCATTGATATTGTGTGTGTGTGTGTGTGTGTGTGTGTGTGATTCCATATTCCACGCAAGATGTAAGTGATGAAGGTAATGGCTATTGAGTAAAACCAGTCACCTGAGCGTATGTCACACGGTGTGATACTCATATTTGTCACCAACTGGACTGATGGTTGAATCGTGATTACTGAGCAGAACCTCTGCCATCAACCCATCGCTGACAATTCGGTAATGCATCCCATTTGAAGGGAAGAAAAATCCTAAAAGTACATGGATCTGCAGAGGGACCCCATTTTTCATTCTAGCCTGTTGTTCACTTCTACTTTAAAGCTTTCTCAAAACCACCGTGACATTTCTTACTTTGGCCGTCTGGTATACAGTAGCAGCGGTAACTATTATGTCAAAATAGGAACTGCGGACCCTTTCTTATTTATAGGTGTCACTCGGATTTGATTATTTCCCACAGCAAAGCAAGTAGGAGTCTTGTGAGATATCAATGTTGTTTTGGAAGACTAAACCTGCGATTGGGGTACAGAAAACCAGTGCCAGTTCAGGCCTGTCATGCCTAACCTTAATCCACCCCCCTAAAAACACACTTATAAGTCAGAATATTTTCTATTAGGATTTTTACCAGAGTTTTGAGTAATTATTTCCCACATGCGCGCTATCAAACTGTGAGCTTCCTCGTGGAAAAGACACAACAAGGATGCAGTGTGTTCTCTGTTATGATCGTGATAAGCTTTTTGTTTCTCCAGAATAAGGTGATAGTTACAGGTGAAACTTCCATGCTAATGAGACGAACCTGTGCTTCAAGCCCCCACAGAACACAGGCTTCTGGTAAATATGACCGCTTATCTTGGGAAAGACGAGATGTTCAATTTCAATCTCATGACTGTTTTCCCTCCCCAACACTCAGCTCACATTTCATTAGCTTCTGGCCCTAGTGGAGTCGGTTCTCTGTTCTTGTCCCACGAAGGGTCCTTACACTTGTGCGATTGAGCAGAGGAAGCTGGGAGCAGATTAACTGGCATCTCTGGCTAGGAAAGTGTTAAAACCCGACCCTTGGCACAGCTTCAAGTTGAAGTGATAGGCTGAATCATCTACTTCTACATACAAACCCACCAGCGTGCCGCCCCGGGGTGGAAAGGGTCACCACAATTATGTAAAACACGAGTAATAACTGTAATTGGGGCAGTTTGCTAATACAATAAAAAGCTCTGAACATGGGAAAAGTTATGCTCACAGCAGTAGCTCTCACTTTCCAAAGTAAGAATTCATGGGTGAGATGACATGAAAAAGATGGTGATAAAATTTTAATGGAATGATAAAAGGCAAAAGTCGGCCTCTCAGCTGAATTCTTAAAATCCCAATATATCACCACCAGCTCCTTAACGGGAAAATCAATGCGGGGCATAACATGCTGTCAATGCAGCTGTCACTGGAGGGGACCCTGGGACACATGACAGCCAGGTCGCTCAGCTGGCCAGTGACGGAAACGCCTCCGTCCAGGCCTCTTCCTGTGTAACTGGTTGGAGAGCCGCCTCCCTGCACCTGGGACGGACATCCTCTCTGTCAGGTCCCTGGGTCGGGGTTCAGGCCACTGCTGCATGACAGCGCTGGCAATGGAAAGTAGTTCCAAAGGGGATGATATTTTATGGGAAACTGTGTTGCTCATCAGCTTCAGAAACACAGCCCCAGCCTACAATAGAATGATGAAGGGGTCTACTTATGTGTTCACACTCAGGTGGGTGCGTCAGGAAGGGTATGCACGCACACGCTAGCGCGCATGGGGAGGCATAAATGCATAGCCAGACATACACTTTCAGTAGTTTTCATAGGCCTGTTCCTCTTGCCGCTATTTGGGTACCACAACTGCTTAGTTTTCCTGTTAGAGGCTCTTTATCGCCCTTGAGGCCTCGTTCTAGCATTCTGATGAAAATCCCACTCCGTTTCAAAGCTCCTTTCTGTAAAATCAGCTCCGCCAATGAATGTCTCCTAAATTTGCCAATCAATTTAAAAATCAAGGGGGTATATGTATGGATGTACAATGAATGACACAGCAATATATGCTAACTGTTAATGCGGCCTTTGGATATTCACTGCTGATATGTTAGCAGAAGGGGAAAGCAATGGATTCTATCATCCCTTTACTCATGAAATCTTTTTATCAATGTATTATTTATATACTCCAACTACCTCCCAACAGGAGTTTTGACAGCTCATAATAAGACTTTAATGTAATAGGACCAATTCAATAAAGATAAAGAAATATTAATCTGTGTTGAGGAAACGGGTTCAATACTTGTATCCCAAAATAAATAGTAAGAGCAGGCACCATGGTTTTACACCAAAACGGACAACTGACAGAACAAGAACAAGGCTGGTAACACGGGTGTCATGGTGTACTGAAAGGAACATGCAAGGACCAGCAGGTGTGGAAATTGAAGGGATTCTAGTTGGTAGCCTGACAGGAGGAGAACCTACGGCAGAAACTATTTTTCTCCATGTTTCCTGAGATTAGGACTATAGCGTATTCATACATGCACGCAGAGCCATTTTGTTCTCAAAAGCAGATTAACTAATTTACTTTTCATCACGAGCCTTCAGCTACGATTCAAAGAGCTACCCGCATGGCTGTCTGAAAGGACGGACATGCCAGCCTGTGCAAGTTGGCACTGACCGCCATTAGGAACCATATTTGGAAGAGAGAGAGTAAAATAACCGGACAGCACTGCTGAAACGTGGAGCTCCAGTTCCTCGTAAAATAAAGCCTGATGTAAATGTTTCAGCCTTATATAAAAGTGCTCCTATCTTTCTCTTTCATTACGATGCTCATAAGATGCAGGCTGAGACTTTAACTTCTAAAACATGTGAATAAAAAGATGTTCACCATGCATTATCAGGATAGGAAGTGCTGGGCAGAATGAGCGGTGCTGCGGAGAGTGGGGGTGCTGCACAGAGTGAGGGTGCTGCACAGGGTGGGGGGCGCTGCACAGAAT
>PVIW01007724.1:6070-69263 GCA_004026585.1 Noctilio leporinus | reverse complement strand
GCTGGAAACAGCCTAAGTGCCCATCAGTGGATGATTGGATCAAAAAACTTTGGTACATTTACACAATGGAATTCTGTATAGCAGAAAGAAAGAAGGAACTTGTACCCTTTGCAACAACATGGATGGAACTGGAGAGTATTATGCTTAGTGAAATAAGCCAGTCAGTGAAGGACAAATATCATATGATCTCACCCATTACCGGACAATAATGAGCAAAACTAACAACGAGCAAAACAGAACCAAATATATGAATACAGTGAACAGGCCTTCAGTGGTCAGGGGTAAAGGGGTTGTGGGGAGGGGGGAGGCAGAGGCAAAGGAGGGGAGCAGCTTAGACAAGAACCTAGTATAAAGGAACCATGGGCATGGACAACAGGTGGGATTGACTTTGGGGGCAATGGGTGGGTGGGGAGGGGGACAGAGGGGAGCAAAAAGGGGATGGATGTAATACAACAACAATAAAATTTAAAAAAAAAGAAAGAAAGAAAGAGGGAAAAAAAAAGAAGCCAGGCAGTTTTAGGCATAAGTTCACTACATGGAATAATCAGGGTGTGCTTCATTGACAGTGTGGTAACATCTGAGCTGAGACCTGAAGAAGTGGAGAAAGCCATGCACATATATGGAGGAAAGGAATTTTGATAAAGGAAACAGCAAATATAAACCCTATCCTGTAATTTGTTACAATTAATGAGCCAATATTGACATATCATTACCAAGCAAAGTCCATGGTTTATATACAGTTCACTATCGGTAGTGTAAATTCTGTGTTTTGACAAATGTATAATGTCATGTATCCAACATTATAGTTTCATACAGTGTAGTTTCATCACACTAAAAATCCCCTTTTCATGCCCTACTGTCCTATTCATGCCCCTAAATTCCTAGCAACCACTAATCTTTTTCCTGTCTCCACAGTTTTGGCTTTTCCAAAATGTAATATAATTAGAATCATAGAGTATATAGCCTTTTCACATTGTCTTCTTTCACTTAGTAATGTGCATTTAAGGTTCCCATGTCTTTTTGTGACTTGATTGTTTCTTTTTAGCACTGAATAATACTCCATTGTCTGGATATACCACAGTATCATTCACTTACTGAAGATATATATATTTTTTAATTTTATTATTTCCAGAGAGAGAGGAAGAGAGAGAGGCAGAGAGGGAGTGAAACATCAATGTATGGTTGCCTTTCACCGGCCTTCAGCCACGGACCTGGCTGGAGACCTGGCTTATAACCTGGTTATGTGCCCTGGCTGGGAATTGAACAAGTGACCTTTGGGTTTGCAGGCTGGCACCTTATCCACTCTGCTACCAGCCAGGGCTGAAGATATTTTGATTGCTTCCAAATTTTGGCACTTATGAATAAAACTGCTATGAACATCATGTAAAGGTTTTATATGGACATACATTTTTAGGTCATTTGGGTAAATACCAAAGAACACAGGTGCTGGTTCATATGGTAAAGGTATGTTTAGTTTTATAAGAAACTACCAAACTATCTTCCAAAATGGCTGCAACATTTTGCAATGAATGAGAGTTCCCATTGCCCCACAACCTTGCCAGCATTTGGTATTGTGAGTGTTTTAACATTTTGTCTTCTAAAATATACATAGTAGTATCTCATTATTTTAATTTGCAATTCTCTAATGATATCTGACATTGAATATATTTTCTTATGCTTATTTGCCATCTGTATTTTCTAAAATGTATCCTCTTTGATAAGGGGTCTGCTCAAATTACCCAATTTTTCATCATGTTGTTAATTTTATTTTATTTTATTTTTTAAAATATTTTATTTATTATTTTTAGAGAGAGGGAGGGGGAGGGAGAGAGGCAGAGAGGGAAAGAGACATCAATGTATGGTTGCCTTTCACCTGCTTCCAGCCAAGCTGGAGACCTGGCTTACAACCTGGCTATGTGCCCTGGCTGGGGAATCAAACTAGCAACATTTGGGTTCACAGGCCAGCACCTTATATGTTGTTCATTTTATTATTGTTAAGTTATAAGTGTTCTTTGTGTATTTTGGATGGCAATCTTTTATCAGGTATAAGTTTTGCAAATATTTTCTATTAGTATGTGGTTCATCCTCTGATTCTCTTGACAGTGTCTTTCATCATGTAACATTTTTACATCTATTTATTTATATAGATATTTTATATTTTCCCAACTGAAATATATGCCTGAAAATAGGTTGTCAATAAATATAATTAAGGGGAAACAGAGGGTATTAGTCAAAGGATACTAAGTTTCACTTGTACAGGATGAATAAGTCCTAGAGGTCTACTTTATAGCATAAAGACTATATATAGTTAACAATACTGTACTGTACACTTAAAAATGTGGTGAGGTGATGTTGTGTTAGGCATTCTTATCACACACACAGAAAATGATAATAAATAAAGAGGGCAGGTGGAAACTTTTGCAGATGATACATGTTTATGGCATAGATTGTGGTGATGGTTGCATGGATGTATACTTATCTCCAAATTCATAAGCTGTATACATTAAATATGTTTGACTTTTTGTATGTCAATCACACACCAATAAAGTAGTTTAAATAAATAAATAATGGTTGAATTGTATAGGTGAATTTTTAGTTGTTTTTATATTTTTCTTTTTTTAAAGTTTAACTTACAAAAAGCCTTTATTTTTACAGAGATAATAGCAATAAAGAAACTAAGTTTATCAACATGTACACAGAAAAAAGCTGCATAAACTATATTCCTAAATTAGTATTTTATTCAATTAGCAATTTATTTTTAAAACAGTTATTCTGTATAGTTATTCTTAATTGTTATTTTTTATAGCATTTCAATTCATTAAAATATAATTGTCTATATAAGGTACTAATTAAATGTGAAAAAGCAAGCTTCAGAGTCAGAGAAGATATTTGCACTATACTTTTTAAACAAAGGTCTCATATGCAGAATATAAAACAAATACTACAAATGAATATTAAAAATTCAGAAAACCCAATAAAAAAGAAACTGTCTTCAATAAATGGTGCTGGGAGAGTTGGAAAGCCCCATGCAAAGGAGTGAAACTAGATTACAGTTTGTCCCCTTATACAAGAATCAATACAAAATGAATCAAAGACCTAAATATAATATCTGAAACAATAAAATACATAGAAAAAAACATAGGCACTAAACTTATGGACCATGGTCATAGAGAACACTTTATGAATTTGATCCCAAAAGCAAGGGAAATAAAGGCTAAGAAATTAATAAATAAGAATATATCAATCTAAAAAGCTGATGTACAGCGGGAAAAAAAAAAAAAAAAAGCAACCAACCAAATGGGAGATGTTATTTGCAAACAACAACTCAAAGGGCTAATATTCAAAATATATAAAGAACTCATACAACACCAAACAAACAATCCAAATAAAAAATGGCCAGAGAACAGATACCTTTCCCAAGAAAACATAAAAATGGCTATGAGATTCATGAAAAAATAACCAACTTCACTAGCTATTAGGAAAATACAAATCTAAACTACAATTAGATAGTCATCACACCTGTTAAATGGCTATTATCAATAAAACAGATAGTAACAAGTATTGGAAAGTTTGCATAGAAGAAGGAACCTTTATTCACTGCTGGTGGAAATGTAAACTGGTACAACCACTATGGAACACAGTATGATGGTTTCTCAAAAAACTAAAAATAGAGTTACCATATGACCCAACAATCCCACTTCTAGGTATCTACTCAAAAGACTCCAAAATATTTATTAGCAAGGATATATGCACCCCATGTATTCACTGCAGCATTATTCATGGTGGCCAAGACATGGAGAAAACCAAGGTTTCCATTGATGGTGACTGGATAAAGAAGATATGGCACATATATATTAAGGAATGCTACTCAGCAATGAGAAAAGATAAAATATTGCCATTTGTGACAAATGGATGGACCTTGAGAATATTATACTACATGAAATTAAGTCAGTTAGAAAAAGCTAGCAACCATATGATTTCATTCATATGTGGGATATAAAACTGAGTTTGTAGAATAGAAAACTGAAACTCAGAGATACAGATAGACAATGATATGGTGGTTATCAGAGGGGAGGGAGTGGGAGGGTAGAAGAGGGTAAAAGGGGCCAAATACATGGTGACAGAAAGTGATTTGACTATGGGTGATGGGTACACAATACAATAAACGTTTTATGAATTACAGTAATGTACAGTTGAAACCTATATGAGTTGTTTATATCATTTGATATCTATTTAAAATTTTTCATTGCTATTGTTTCTTATTAAATAATAGTTCTTCACATATTAAGGAATTTTTTCCAATAAGTTGATAGCAGTTACTTCCCAATTTATCATTTATCTTTTAATTTTGTTTTTCTCCCTTGCAGAAAATTTTGGTTTTTATATGATTAGATTTATTAATCTTTTATTTTATGGATTCTATACTTTATGATATATATTATTTGAAAAGGTCTTCCCAATTACAGTGGATAAGCTTAGGTTACCAACTAATTTCTTCATATTCTCTTGTGTGTTTTTATTGCCTCATTCTCACTTTTAAGGTTCCCTTCTTCTAAAATTAATTTTGGTAAAAAGTGTGAGGTAGAAAACAACTACCTCACACCTTTAGGTAGAAAACTAAATTTTAAATTAGGCTTCTCAATTGTTCTAACACCATTCATTGAATAATCCATTTTTATCTTTCTAGGAGGAAATGGAATGCTTTCAAATACTAAATTTCTGTGTGCATTTGAGTTTTTTCCTAGATATACCAGTATGTTTTAATTATTGTAATTATAGTATATTTGAATGTTTGGTTGTGGTAGTAACATTTCTTAAGATTCAGGAGAGGTTTATTCTTTATTTACTTATATACATGTGAGCTTTAGAGACAGTTTACTTTCAGAAAAACTTTTATTGGCATATTTATTGATATACATTACATTCAAGATTAACTTTGAGGGATGTGATTTTATAATTTTTAATCTTTTTAACCAAGAATACAATACAGTATTTCTCCCTGTTAATAAGTTCACTTTCCATGGTTTCAGTTACCCACAGTCAAACACAGTATAGAAATGTTAAATGAAAAATTTTACAAAAACATTCATAACTTTTAAATTGCACACTGTTCTGAGTAGAGTGATGAAATCTCACAAGTTCTACCCTGGCCCACCTGGGACATGACTCATCCCTTGTTTAGCACCTCCATGCTGTCTGTATACACTACCTGCCTGTTAGTCATTTAGTAGCCATCTTGGTTACCGGATTATGAAATATTTACAGATCATGATTTGAGTGCTATGAGCACAGGTTGCTTTTGGCTTGGTTATTATTTCTAGGTCTTTTCAGTGGGTAGAGAAGGGAAGTTTTTTAAAATAAAATACATCATGAGTTCATACTGATACTTCTAATTCAAAGTCAGGGCTATTGGGTTTTTACTTAATTTTATTTATCTTACTTCCATACCTTTTTTTTTTTTTTCTGTTGTAAACTCTCTGTTCTTAAAAACATGAATATAAAAGTACCCATTTTCTTTATACCACACTGAACACATAGTAGTCAAAGGTAGCATTGCTAATAGTACTCCCCCAAACATGATTAGTTTAAAATTTTTTTAATTGTTTAAATTCCTTTTATAATTAGGGTATAAGCCAAAAGAAACAAACAGAAACATTGTGATGTTTTAAAGTCAGTTGGAATTATTTATTTCTGGTGGTATTTTTCACTTTTGACCAGTTAATATAGTGAATTATATTTTTTAGATAGTCTTATCCTGAGCCGTCTTTACACTTCTAAAATTAACCTGCATGAAGAATCCTATGTAAAATTTTTGCATCAATATTGAATGAGATTAATTTGTGGTATGTTTTGAAGATTGTATTTGGTGGTTATGCTATCAGGGCTATGATAGCTTCATAAAATTAATTTGGAAATTGGAAGATTTGTTTCTATACTTAGGAGCAGTTTAAATAACATAAAAAAATGCAAAGGCAATTCAGTGGAGAGAGGATAGTCTTCTTAACCAATCGTGCTGGAAAAAGTTGAATTTCAACATGCAAAGAAATGACCATGCCATTGATCACAACACTTATAAGAAATAACAAGTAATGAATAACAAAATTAAATGTAAAACCTAATACTATAAAACCTCTTAAAGAAAGCAGAGAAATTTTGGTTAACTGAAGTTAGGCAAAGAGTTTTTAGAGACACCCACAAAAGCATCATGCATAAAAGATAAAAGAAGGGGATGGATGTAATACAACAACAATAAAATTTAATAAATAAATAAATAAAATGGCTAATTGGACTTCATCAAAATTTTAAAACTTCTGCTTTAAAACTTCGAAATACACTTTTACGAACATGAAAAGACAAAGCATAGACTGGAAAAATACATTTATAAAACACATTACCTGATAAATAACTTGTATCCCCAATATGTACATAAAGAACTTTCACACTACTAAGAAACAAACAACCTAGTTGAAAAATGAGGCAAAGATATGAACAAAAAAGAAATATAAATGGAAAATAAACACATTAAAGAGATACCCAACAACATTATTATTAGAGAAATGCAAAATAAAACCACAGTTAGATACCATTACAACCTATAGAATGTCTAAAATCAAAATAATAACAAAAACCCTGACAACATCAAGTGGTATAGAGGGTATTCAGCTACTGGAACTCTCATTCTTTGTAGTGGGAAAACAAAATTATTCAGACACTTTAGAAAATAGGTTGGCAGTTTCTTGAAAAGTTAAACATGCCCATATGAGTGTATGTACATGCCCACACATATAATTCTACTAGTAAGTATTTACCAAAGAGAAACAAAAACTTAGGTTCACATAAAAATGTGTATACATATGTTTAAGGCAGGTTTACTTATCACCACCAGAACTCTTGACTGCTGTTCCCCTTGAGAAAAATGGTTTATTCTTGTATCCTTCCCCCCAGCTACATGAATTTTCACTTTTGGGCAGTGGGAGGGGTTTAGGTAGGGCTCCCAGTGCCCCTGCAGAAGCAGCCACTCCACTCCTCCAGGCCTGTACCACCAAGAGAAGCTCTAGGTCCTGCTCCTCACTGTTTTTTGTTGGTGGTGGTTTTGTATGTTTTTGTGAGACCAAGCAGAGGCAGAGATGTGAGAGAATAATGTGTCAAGAAGTGTGAACTCCAAATCTGTACTCTTATACTTGGCCTTTACCTGCACTCCTTTTACCTTCTTGGATGATTTCTTTTTCTCCTCGGATGAGCCTATTTTTATTTGGACTTCTGGCTACTTATTGTCCTGAGACCTTACATCTCCATTGGGTTAGAGAAATGCTATGATTTTTGTGACTTATTTGGCTTTTTTGACCTGGTAGGTTGGGAGTGGTTGTTTTTAATCAATCATAAAGCTACAGTTGTTTTCAAAAAATCATTTTTGGTACTTTTGTTGTTGTTGTTTTTATGTCATATAATAGAGGGAAATTTTCTTGACTGCAGCTACCTGCATCAATGTCAATGCTATGCCATTTATACCTCATTTCTTTCAAAACTCTTTGAGCTAGAATCAGAATTTTCTTGCAATCAAAGTTTCTTTGTGCTGTCATGTTATTTTACTCTTTGAGGAATATAAAAGTATAAGATATACTTTTATAAAATATAAAAGTATAAGAATTAAATGAATGCTCCTTTGTTTGATTTGAAATTCAAATATAGTGTAATTTTTCACTGTAATAGCAAAGTTTTGCTCAGCATAAGGTTTTTGAAATAAATACATAGCTGTGTAATAATATTAATATCAGGAGTAAATTGTTCCAATATCAGATTTTTTTTAATACTAAAATAATCACCTCTTTTTTTCAACCACTCCTGACTCAGATGTTTCCTTCCATTTTGTCCTATTGGCTTAAAGCTCTTCAAGTTGACACTTTCAGTGAAGTAGGTCGAGTTGGGCTTCCTTCCCCTCCTACCTCATTCAGTTTGGCTTTTAAACTCCTTCTCCTTTAGCCAGTTGGTTTTTCTTCTCTTTCTCTTTATTCTCAAGTTCTAACAATCACATTCAGTTTCATCCTTGAGCCCTTGCATCTTCATTTTGTGCTACTGCTTTATAGAGTGTCTGGTTTTTTAAGAATTTAATTCTTGCTAACATATTAGTCACCATTTTCATCCTATGCTGTGACAAAGTTTTATTGAGTTATTTTTCTTTGATTCTGTTTTTATTCTTTTGTTCATCCTCCTACCCCTTACTCCTTCCTCTTTGTACCACTTATACTTAGGTCCTATTCAAGTTCTCTTTATATTATTACTCATTTTAAATAGGAAGACTTTTCCATACTAGCTGTTTGCCAGAGTTTTTCATAAAAGAAGCTCCCAGGCTGTTTTCCAGGCTTGTGTGAATTCTCCTGTAAGAAAAGTTTGGGTCTAAAGAGTTTTTTGCCCTTTACTCCTCTCCAGCCAACTGAAACTACTAGGCTGCTCATTGAGTTCCGTCCCACTCACCCCTACTCACATTACTGACAATTTGCATCTTGCAAATAGAGCTTGCTTATATAAACTTTCCCTGCTTTTTGAGAGCTTGAGGCTAAACCTGGCTGAGGAAACCCTGCCAGCACTCTGCACACCCCTTTCTGTTATGTTTTAAACAGGGCTTGTGATATAGGGTGTGTCATCTACTTTGGAAAAATGGTCTCAGGCATTTTTGTCTGAGACCTGTAGACACTAGAATTGTCTCTTAATATTTGTCTACATCTGCATGTGACTTCGTGGCTTTGGGATTATTTTCCAATATATCATGATTGGAGGTTTCAGTTCTCTAACTTCATTGAAAATGGATTTATGTTTTTTAATTTTCTATTTTCCTATTGCTTCTACAAAATGTGATTCCCTACATTTTAAAACTAGAATTTCTCTTTTCCTTTCTTGATCTACCCCAGCATCGTTTTGTTTTGTCTTTTTTAATATAACTTGTTCTATGTAATAATTCAGTATACGGAAACTTTTTGATGTCTAGTCACTTTTCTAAATTAAACAACCTTGCACATTCAATAGGTTATGATCCTGGAAAGTTGTTACTAATTAGATCACAACAAGGCTCCCAAGATTGCCCTATTGAAACTATTTTATGATCAGGGATTTTATTCCTAAGCAGGCTCTTGCCTTTTAGCTTTTACTGGGGATTTTCTTAGGTTGCACAACTATGAGTAATACAGTATATAGATAGCTATGTAACAACAACAAAACAGGTTTTAAGTGCAGATGAAGTAACTAAATAAAGATATGGTGGTGGCTCTGCTTAATAAGTTTTGAGTGGATACATAGATGAGGGAGTTGATTGCCATCAGAGCCAAACTAATTAGCTGGATAATTCATTTGCCAAATAGCCAGCAAATGATCAATGTATTTGACCAGTAACCAGTTAACCACTAACTGATCCTGCAAAAATGTTTTCTATAAAACCTAATAGAGGTGACTGCTGCAGTACATAAGGAGATGAGGGTGCAGCTGCTGCCTGGGTGAAGAACGCAGTCCAACTTCCCTCTCTCCTCTAAGCAATCACCTTGACCTGTGGCTCTCATAGAAGTTTCCTTCCATCATTGCCAAGGCAACCTCATCTGCTACCCTCCCCTGGTCTCTGTGCTGCTGCAGCACTTTTCTGCTCTCAGCTTCTCTTGCCCAGCCCAGCTGTACACGAGGGGAGACCCCTACCCTCCAAAACAGAATTAGTTTTGGAGGGCGTCCCCTTGTAGTACAGACATCCCCCACTAGGTGAGTGTTCTAGGAACCCATCTGTATCATTGTACCAGCTGGTGTTGTTTCAGGAGGCTGCATTTGGCCTCGGAGAATTTTTTTTTTTTGATGACCCTTTCAGTGTATTTGCCTATTTCATTCTGGGTGATTTGCAAGTGAACCTGATTGCATTGCACTGCGTATTCAGAAGGTTTTGACCAAAAACAGCATGACTCTGTGCCCCTCCCTCCCCATTCATCTGATTTCACCTCAAGCAACTTTTTTGTTTCCCTGGATGAAAGAAGTCCTCCAAGAGAAAAGTTTTGCACTAAAAGGCATCAAAATTGGGTGAGTTCAAAAACTGTTTTAAGCAGTGGGAAAAACATCTTGATAGATGTATTGCATCAAATGGAGAGTACTTTGAAGGTGACTGAAGTTTACATATGTAAGAATAAATACACAATTTTAAATAAATAAATTCTGATTTTTTGAGTCTCCCCTCATATATGTTGTTGCCTTTGCCTGGCCTGCTTTTCCTCTGCTTTCTCTAATCAAATTCCATTCCTTTCTCTCTTTTTCTTTCATTCAATATTTTGAGAGAGGGGAAGGGAGGGAGGAAGAAAGGGAGAGAAACATCAATGTATGGTTGCCTTTTACCTGCATCCAGCTTGGGGACCTGGCTGGAGATGTGGTTTGCAACCTGGTTATGTGCCCTGGCTGGGGTTACGAAACAGCAACCCTTGGGTTTGCAGGCCGGTGCTCGATCCACTGAGCCACACCAGCCAGGGCCTTCCTTTCCTTTCGTAAATGTTACCTCTTTCATGAAGCTTACCCTTAGTGTTCCATGGGATTTTATTCACCTGTTAGTCTGCCTGGAAAATGATTATATTCCTCAATCTAGTGCAAATGCCCTAATGCAAGGCCCATGTCTCAGTTCTCTTCGTATATGTTTCTTATATGTTTATGTAGTCTTTATTGATCTGGTTTCTTTAAAATTTTTTGAGGAAGCATTACATTTTAAAAATATCCCCAAGAGTAAGGAGTGTCATTGGTTAAAAGAAAAGAAAAGTCAGAAACCATATGGCATAGATAGAAATAATTGTACCTGGTATGAAATAATTCCTGTGAGTGAATTATTTATCTTTGTCTTCAGTCCACCTTTAGAATGGGGTCTTATACCAACTGAACATTAATTAGAAAGTCTAACTGAGTTGCCCATCTAAGAGCAACTAACTCACCAGCACCAATGGCAAGATGTTATGAAATTCCTACCTGGTTTAATTGCTTGAATTTTTTTCTCTTTAGATCTCTCATCTAGAAGCTGCTCCTGAGACAAATGTGAGAAAGCTGTGGTAAAATAGTGGCCTAGGAAAGGCTACCTGGGACCATCAGTGTCCCAGGTACACTGTGGGGGCTGCAGTGCCTCCTTTCCTCCTCACTGGGGGCTGCCAGCCAGCCTGGGCTCCTGCTGGTCTAGTGTGGGCCCCCTGTGCCCTCCATGTTGCATCACCTTGCTTCTCACCTCCAGTGTAATGGCTTTTCTATATTTCTTACCAGAATCTTCATGGGAGCAGTGCCGAGTCTATGAAAAATTGCAATATTATAATATAGGGTCACTATGTTATATCTGGCATACCCATAATAACAGACAGAAAGTTTGTAATAGACATAATTGGATCATTTTTAGAGGAAGGTGAAACTCATTTAAAATAAAGAAACAGCTCTGTCCAGTTTCTGAGGAAGGGTGATGCTTTATAATATTTAGATATACCAGTTTGAGGCTAGAGCAGGTACAAGACAGAAGTAACTGGATTTGTTCATCCTGTTAATTAATTAGCTGTTGCATTTAAAAATACATAATAAATGAAACTTATTTTTAATTACATTTACATGTGTGGATGTGAAGGATGAGCTGGATACTGGTATGGGAGGATTGACATTCCCAGAAAGAAAAGCAAAATGGGCAAAAAAGATAGGGGTAGGAATACGTGTGATGATGGAGAAAGCAGGACATGATATTGGAGCAAGAAGGCAGAGCACTTTGGAGGGGTTTTTGGAGTTAAAGAACTGAAAGAAGCAGAGAGATGGGAATGGATGGAGCCAGGGAGCTCCCCAAAGAAAGAGGGCTTTTAAATTGAGGCAGGAAGGGGTACAAGCTTGTGTAAGAGTGCTGGACAGTAAGGGGTGCATCCAAGGGGCACTGCTGAAGGGGAATGATGTGGTTTTTGTAACAAATTGGTCATAGGGGCCCAGTGAAAAGACTAAAGTTAAGAATGTCTAAAAATTTTCTCAACTGGGGAACCAGAAGTGTTCTGGTGATCTTGAGTAAAGTGCTCAAATTGGAAGGGAATTCAGTTTGAAAGAAAATTAGGAAAGGGGATAAGGCTGTGTTTAGATCCCATTGGATTTGGTGGGACATATGAGTACTGAAGTGGGCAGTATTAAGAGGCCTTAAAAGGGGGTGCTCTGTGAAGGTGAGAGGTCAGGGTAGAAGTTATAGATCTCAAAGTCATCGACATCAAATCCATTCAGATAAAAGTGGATGAAATCTCAGAGTGAAAATAAAAGCCTAAGTCCTGACTCTAAGAGCTGGGAATTGGTGCTACTTGAGTGTTTTATGTAGTTATTTTTGGCAGCCAGTACTACATTTCACTCAATTGATGAGAACAGTCTAAGATTGGGGAAATATATTTCCTGGTTTTCTATAGGTTTTCCATTATTTCTCTAGTCAAATTTAGCCATTACCATCAAGCAGCTATATTTGTTTTAGTGATAAACTTTTCTCTAGCAAGCATTAAGAAAGAGTCCTTTCTTGCTACAGATTTTTTTAATGACACAAACACAACCTATTTTTCCCCTTAATTTTCAATTCTGAGTTTTCTGACGATGAACTGCACTGTGGTAGAAGAGAGGAGAAGAAGGCGGTGGGTAGAGACATATCTTTCTATAAAGATCAGCAATTCTCTGTGCTTTTATCCCAGGCAAAGATTACATTTAACACCCAGGGGGTCCCATCTGCCTTAGATCCTTTTCAGAATGAGTAGCTGTGGCACTGCAGATAGTTTGGGGTGCCCTTTTATTTTTGACAGTATTAAATGTATACCCCAGTGAGCCATAAATCAGTGATTTATCTAAGAATAAATCATACCTCTAATAAGGGACCACTTCTTTCAAATTGAACAGTGCACAATATTAAACACATGGACTTTCTCAAAAATACAAACTGTGTCAGCCAGACATTTTTAATGAATATAACTTAAAATTCCTCTTTTTTTGGGGAGAAAGCTATTTTCTTCAAAAGGACAAAATTGAGGAATTTACTGAGTTTTGTTGGCTATTGTGTATACTTTATTTGATCTTTCAGTTACAGGATAGTTAAGGTTTCTTCTAGATTTTTTACTATTGAGGTTGTTTATTTAGGAAAGGAAAGAAAGAAGAAAAAAAAGACCCCTTCGGGGCTAAACTTGGTGGAAACACAACAGGATAGGGCCCAACGTGCCCCAATTTTATTTGTGCACATGTGTGTATTTCACACTGCACATGTTCAGCATCATCTTAGAAGTTGGGTGGGCCTCATTTGGTCTGTTATGTCTGGTGCTTAGCATGATAGGCACCTGGTAGATGTTTGGCAACAGTCTACTGAATAGATATTATACATGTTGTGTGCTAAAATGATAATGATGATTTCTTAGTATTCAGATTCCATTTTTGGCTATTCTGATTTATCAGAGATATGATCTGTCTCTTTACCACCATTAGGCTGGACACAGAGCTGGAAAAGAGAAAAGATTTTAAATATGAAGATAAATCCATTTTTTTTTTTCAGCTATTAGCATAAGGTATTTTATAAGCATTGACATCTCTGATGGAAAGCATTCATCTATTCTGTTTACATTCATTTTTAATTAATTGATTTCAGTGGTGGGCAGTGAAAAGGGGAAGAATGTGGGCATGGGCAGGAAGGAAGCTGATTTCTTTAAAGGACTGTAATCTAAGAAACCTGCTATCAATAAAAAATGAATACATGGATCAATTGTGTACAGATGTACACAATTGAATCTGAACAAGTGAAGACAGATATAAGAATAATGGAGACATCTGTTTCTGGTAATAGAGTGAACTAAAATATTCAGAAAATATCTCTCATACAAAATACCTAAAAATGCTGAATGTTTAACTACATGTTGGCTTAATCCATAGGGAATGTGATGTCCCATTAACAATCTAAGCATAAAAAATGGCCTGCTGTGTTCGTTGGTTGTACATGGAACTGAGAAGTAATTGTTGAAGGTGATGTCTATAGATAAATTTGGCTGGTCTTTCTTCTTAACTCCAATTTGTCCACCAGTTTTCTCCTTTAAGAATCAGACTATAAGGCCCAGCAGAAAGATGGAGAATAGTAGATATGAACCAGGTTTAGGTTCTACCAGGCCAGTTGGAGTGCACAAGTAGGACTTTCTCCTACGTAGGCTTAGTAAAACCGTGAGAACTAGGGATGAAGGAATCTTGAGTCAAGAATTAGATAAGAACTGTAATCCTCAGAGATCCATATATCCTCTCAAGGAAAGACAGCATCAGCTTACATAATTGTTTCTGTAATAACTTTTCTCATCTCCATGGAAAAGATGGTTGAGGGATCTATGAAGTTGAAGAATTCTAGTCTTTGAACTGAGTTGATCTGAAACAAGATAGGTGCCATCTTGGTGCTTAAACCAGAGACTGACCACTTGCTTTATGATATATCATTAGTCCATCAGTCTTGAAATTGCCACAACTTAAGATCACCAGTTGCATCTGAGTTTCAAAGACTAGACAAAGAAAACTAACAATGCATTTAGGTAGAGTCAGAAGACAGAGGAATAAGAAACAAGCCAAAAATCCAAAACAGGAAGTCTTAAATAGAATTGCTGGATGAGTCAAATGTCACCTATACAAAAGTATACATCAAGTAGAGAGGTTTATTTATAGCAATGAAAGAAATTTCTAGATGTAAAATATTAATTATAAGTAATAAGATTAACTAAGTTGAGAGTATGATCACAATTGATACCCAAATTAGTAGTCTAGAAGATCAAGTAGAAAGAATATCCCACATAGAGCAAAAATACAGAAAAGGAAAAGATAAGGACTCAGAGTACAGACCAGAAGTGCTAACATGAAAATAATGAGTGTCAGAAAGAATTTAAAAAAAGAACACATAGAGAAATAATTAAATAATATTAAAAATATCCCTGAGCTGAAGACAAACCAAAAGCTATAGACTGAATCCGGAAATTCAAGTTTCAGGGAGAATTAATGAGGAAGGATATATCAGGCACATTCTATAAAAGTCCTAAACTTCAAGGAGAATGAGAAAATCTTACAAACTTTCAAACAGAACAAACTTCTTACAATGGAAAAAGAATCAGAATGGATCAGACTGAAAGACAGAGACAGGTATATATGTAATATCTGTAGGTAATGGGAGAAAATGACTGTAACCCAGGAATTCTATCCCCGGCCAATGTATCATGTATCTATGAGGGTGAAAGGAAAATATTTGCATAATGCAAGAATTCCAAGTATCCATGACCTGTATAGCAATCTGAAGAAAATGTTTGAGGAAGAATTCCAGCCAAACAAATGAATGGAGCAGAGGCTTAAAAGAAAAGAAAAGAAATGAAGAAGGGAGACAAAAATGGTGAACACTAAACTGTGTGTATAATTTAATTTAAATGGAGCATAATAGAGTGTCTGTTAATGTTTGTAATATAACCACCAAATTATATTTTCAGAATTAAAAAAGGCATACGTAAAGAGAAATTGTGATTAAAATCTGGAACTTTTTAAAAAAGATTTTATTGATTATTTTTAGCAAGAAGAGAAGGGAGGGAGGCAGAGAGGAAGAGAAACATCAATATATGGTTGCCTTTTACCTGCCTCCAGCTGCAGACCTGGTTTTGTGCCCTGACCGGGAATCAAACCAGTGATCTTTGGGTTTGCAGGCTGGCACCTTTCCACTGAGTCACCAGCCAGGGCTAAAATCTGGAACTTTTAAAAGTATTAAACTATTTAAGCAAAACCTAAGAATTTGGGGGTTCAAGTGTGGTGATAAAAGCACTCTAATTTGACCTTATCTGAAAGTGGGAGGTAAAGAAGAAAATCTGATTCAAAGAGTCTCTTATACTGTGGAAGAGGACAGTGGGAGAAAAAAAACTCACATTTTTGGTAGAAAGAGTTATCTATAGGACAGTATAGGGAAACACGAGGTCTGTTCTGAAAGTATTTTTTCAATCATTTATCTGTTTTAGTATGGCCTAGTGGATATTTATTTTATTCTCTATGTTATAATTCAATACTATCATGTTTGCTCAAATCATCTCATTTTTGGCCATCAGGGATCTTCCAGGTTGGCTTCCATGTCCTTTTTATATGAATCCACAGAAAAAAATTTCGCACTTCCTTAATTTTTGGCATAACAAGATGTTTATCTTGTATTTTCACTGCCCAACTCCTGGATTTTACCACTTCTCCAAGCAGCCTTGGTTCCTTCTGTTGGAGAATGGCATTTAAAATCCAAGATATGTACACTAGATTGCACTTGTAGCTGCTGGGTATCTCTGCTTCCAGACAGAAAATATATAGATAGGTACTAACCCCTCACACTTATATTTAGAGATGGATGGATAGATGATAGATAGTTAGATGATAGATAGATAGATTTGCTTGTTGAAGGACCCCTAGGTTGTTTTCAGTTTTTAGTGATTACAAACAAAGCTTTTATGAGCATTTACCTACAAGCTTTTATGTGAATATGTCTTCATTTCACTGGATTTGTATATCCATATACATATCTTTTATACATATCTTTAAAAGAAACATGTGTTTAGGCCCTGACTGATGGCATGGTGGATAAGACACCAGCCTGCGAACCCAAAGGTCACTGGTTTGATTCCTAGCCAGGGCACATAACCAGGTTGCAAGCCAGGTCCGTAGCTGGAGGCAGGTGAAAGGCAACCATACATTGATGTCTCCCTCCCTATCTGCCTCTCTCCCTTCCCCTCTCTCTAAAAATTAATAAATAAGATCTTTAAAAAAATGTGTTTATTCTAAAACCTTCCATTGTAATCCAGTACCAGAAGGTTCATTCTAGCATTCCCAATTTGCTTTTAACTTTTTTCTCCAAAGTGAGAAATCTCCCTTTCATTATCTATAATATAATTACTCATTTGTTATATTATAAAAAGATTCAAAGATGCTCTTCCACACTCCCATGAGACACAAATTCAATATATAGTGTTTTGGGTTTCACTTCTTTTCAAGTAACAAAATGTATTTAGGAATTATTCGTACTGTTAGGTGAATCAGTAGTTTATACCTTTTTATTGCTGAACAATATTCTATTGTATGGATGTGCCACAATTTGTTTATCCATTCACCTGTTGAAAGACACCTGCATTGTTTTCAGTTTTTGGTCATTATGACTAAAGATACATTTGCATACAGGTTTTGTGTGGAAAATCTTCCTGTATGCAAATGTAGGAATGCAATTGTTAGCATGTATGGGAAGCATGTGCTTAACATTATGAGAAACAACTCCCAACTCTGTCCCACAGTAACTATACAATTTCTCATGTCCATCAGCAATGTGTGTTTCAGTTGCTTTGAATCATTGCAAGCAATTTGCATTGTTAGTTGTTTTCTTTTCTTTTGGTTTTTTAGCTATTCTATTAGATGTATAATAGTATCTCATTGTGGCTTTAATTTACATTTGTATGATGGTTAATAATGTTAAACATCATTTTACGTGCTTATTTTCCATTGTATAGCGTCTTTAGTAAAGGGTATATTCAATTTTTTAATTCATTTTTAGATTCGGCTGTTTGTTTACTTACTGTTGAATATTGAGAGTTCTGTATATAGTCTAGATATCATTCCTTTGTGAGATATGTAATTTAAAAATATTTTCTCACACTGTGTGGCTTGTCCTTTTATTTCTCATTGTCTTTTGCAGAGCAAAAGCTTTTTAAGTTTTGATAGTAATGTCTTTATGGATCTTGCTTTTGATGTTTTACTTTAAAACTCTTTACTAAATCAAGATCATGCAGATTTTAGTCTAGGATGGTCCTTAGAAGTTGTAAAGTTTTACCATTTACATTTAAGTTTGATTGTATTTGATTTTATTTTTATATAAGGTTTATAAAACAGGTCAAGCTTCAGTGTTTTGCGTAGAGACAGTCAATTGTTTGGTACCAATTACTGAGGCTATTATATTTTTCTTTATTAAATTGTCTTTGTGTCTTTGTCAAAAATCCATTGACTATATTTATAGGTCTATTTGGGGAATCATTTTTCAGTTCCATTGATCTATGTGTCTTTACCAATACCACATTGGTTTGATAATTATAGCTTTATGGTTAAGTCTTAAAGTTGAGTAGTGTGAATTCATCTTTTTGTGGTACTATTATAAGCTGTATTTTATTTTAACTTCCAATTATCCACTATTAATATATAGAAATATAATTGAGTTCTGTTTATGGAACTATATTTTGAAAAAATCAATTAAGTTTTAAGAGGGGCTTACAGTGGATTCTTTGAGGTTTTCTACACAAGAAATTTTGGGATCTGTGTTTATAGACAACTTTCTTTCCATACAAGTACTTTTCCCTCTTTCTCACCTTACTTGCAAAGACTTCAAAAACAGCATTGCATAGGAATGGTGAGAGAAGATATTTTTCCTTGTCCCCTGATCTTGAGGTCAAAACATTATTTCTCACTATTAAAAATGATGTTAGTGTAGGGTTTATATGTTTTCTTCATCAGGTTATGTAAGTTTTCTTCTTACTCAAGTTTAGTTAGCATCTTTATCATTAATGGATGTTGAATTTTTCTGCATTTACTGAGATAATTATGACATTTTATTATGTTAGTGTGATAAGCTAATTTTGCATTCCAGAGATAAACCCCACTTAGAGCATTTCCTGAGCCAAAAAAAGGAGACACAACTAGAACTACATCTAGAGACAGTGAAAAACAATTTTCGTTTCAGTTTTAGCCTTGGCATTATAGGGGTCAAGACAAATGACGTGAATGGGAAAACTGTTTTCTAAGCCCCAAATTAAACTTAAGTCATTGTTCAGTTTCTCTATCATGACTAGAAACAAACAAACTAAAAAAACTTTAAAATAGAGTTCTACTTTTGGGGCTGAAGACTTAGAAAATATTTTAAAAAGCAAAAGTTTTCAATTTACTCTCTAGTTTTTAGATAAAATACAATTCAGAAGGAGAAACCAGAAGATGGAATACTTTGTCCCCATTCAAGGGGAAAAGAAAGGTTTAAACTAGTCATCATCTTGTTACAAAATGACTTTAGACTCTTTTTCCAATAGGACCAGTGCCATCAGTGAGAAAGGCTTGATCAGTTCCCCAGAGATCGTGTCAAAGAAAAGTTGTACTCTTACATTCTGCAAGAATTGTTGCATTGAGATGATTTTCAAAGAAATCCCCAAGAAAGGAAAATTACAGCATTCTGTCCTCCAAGTGATAAAGACCTGCATCCCCAGCCTGAGCCCTGGCTTTGGAATAAGGTACTCAAAAAGCATGATTTTTTATCTAAAACTTATTTTCACTTATCAAGTTCAGTTATGCAAGCTTTTTATTCTCTCGGACTCTTAGTTTATTCATCTACAAAATGGGAGTGCTGATAATAACATAATGTAGAAAAGAACACTTACTTGATTTATTTTTTGTGTCAGTAACATAATTCCGCTGCAAAGCATAGTCATGAAAATGTTGATTTGAATAAGTAAAGCACATAAATGCTACAAAGTAGCTTAAATAAATGTGGGGTTTTATGCTCTCCAAAGTTGTAATTGTAAACTGCTTAAGATCACCGTGAGGGTAAATAGCGGCAGAGAAGGTTTTAAACATGGACTCTTAAATCATGAAATACAGCACAATGTCAGAGATAGTCTAGTCCAATGTACTTGTCTAGTTGAGACAACTAAGGCTCCAAGTTGGTGAAGTGAGTGCATAAAGGCTACATGGCTTCTCAGTGATAGTTTGGGGACTAAAATTCCCTTGACTCTCCGCCTTGTATTTTTGCCCTCACAATGAGAGAAGACTCGTTTTACAGTAGAGACCCTCCCACTTGCAAGGTGCCAGCTTATAAAAGCTTTCTTGATCACCCCCAGCTGTCTTCCTATCCATGAAAATGACCTCTTTTGTGATCATCCTGCTTTTCCTTTCCCTGTATACACTTTTATTACAATACAGAGACTGTGTTGTATTTGTCTATCTCCTCTACTGGCCTGATAGTTCTTTAAGAACAGGAGCAATGTTCCTTTCTTCCTTCTTTCCTTCTCTCTCTCTCTCTCTCTCTCTCTCTCTCTCTCTCTCTCTCTCTCTTTCTCTCAGTCTTTGCTTGTAAGACCTTCCCACTAATTAGATGAGGCCCACCCATATTATGGAAGGTAATCTGTTTTACTCAGTGTCTACTGATTTAAGTGTTTCTTACATCTAAAAAATAGTTTCACAGCAACATTGAAACTGGTGTCTGACCAAACAACTGGGCACCACACCAGAGCCTAGCCAAATCGATACATAATATTAACCATTACAAATGGTGATTATAGGAGAGGAGATTGTGGTCAGAAAGCCAGATGCCTTAATTAGTGAATTTGTCAGTAGAGCAATATGACAGAGTACATTAAGTGGTCATGGGTGTGGATAACTAAGGTGAAGAGAAGATGGACATTGTAGATGTAAAGGTCAAGAAATAGAGTCTAGAATGGATTCATCTATTGTGATTAGACAATGAAATCACCTAGGATGCTGTTAGATAAAATAGGAAGAATTTGAGCCATAAGTAATATTTACTGAATAATCAAGAGGAAGAAAGATGACCAAGAAAGGGAAGAGGGGGTGATTTAATCAAATGGCATAAACCTCAATGAAGAGTATTCTAACCCTCAGTTCTGCCACTGGTGGTTTTTAGGCAGGTTACTTAATCTCCATGTGCCTGCACTTTTGTATTTCTTCAGCAGAAATTCCAATCCTATTTTATATTCAAAGACTATTGTAGCAATCAAGTATGGTGGTGAATGGAAATGTGTTTTGAAAAACTAAAAGGCAGCAAAACTGATTAGAGAGACGATAGATAGGACTTTTGATAATGATAATTATTAAGCACTGGAGTATGTTTCTAAACAAAGCTAAGGAACTTCTGGTTTTGGTGGAAAGGAATTGTGGTAGCCGGCTCCATGATGACCACACATCCCCAAATAATCTCACTTCCTGGCAATCACACCCCTGTACAGGACCCTCTCACATTTAAGAAGATGGACTTACAACAAATAGAATATAGCAAAAGTGAAGGATGCAGCTTCCAAGGCTAAGTCATAAATAAGCACTGTGGCTTCTACCTTGTTCTTGGATCACTTGCTCTGGCAGAAGTCAGTTTCCATGTCATGAGACACAGTAGTCTGGTGTACAAGCTGTACAAGGAACTGAGGCCTCTGCCAACAGCCATGTGAATGAGTCATATTGAAAGCAAATCCTTTAGCTCCAGGTAAACTTTCAAAAGGCTGCAGCTCCAGCCAATATTGCAAAATGAGAGACCCTGAGCCAACAATACCCACCTAAGCTGCTCCTGAATTCTTTTTTTTTCAACTTTATTGTTGTTGTATTACATCCATCCCCTTTTTTACTCCCCTCTGTCCTCTTTCCCACCCACCCATTCCCCCACCAAAGTCAATCCCACTTGTTGTCCATGTCTATGGTTCTTCCATACTAGTTTCTTGACTAAACTGCTCCTTTTCTTTGCCTCTTCCTCCCCCCTCCCTCTGCCCCCCTCAACCCTGCCCACTGAAGGTCTATTCATTGTATTCATGCATCTGGTTCTGTTTTGCTTGTTTTGTTCATTATTGTCCTGTAATGGGTGAGATCATATAGTATTTGTCTTTCAATGACTGGCTTATTTCACTAAGCATAATTCTCTCCACTTTCATGCATGTTGTTGCAAAGGTTAGAAGTTCCTTCTTTCTTTCTGCTGTGTAGTATTCCATTGTGTAAATGTATCAAAGTTTTTTGATCCAATCATCCACTGATGGGCCCTTAGGCTGTTTCTAGCACTTGGCTATTGTAAATAGTGCCACTATGAACATAGGGGTACATAGGTTCTTCTGAATTGGTGTTTCAGGTTCTTCGGGTATAGTCCTAGTAGTGGAATTGCTGGATCAAAAGGCAGTTCCATTTTTAGTTTTTTAAGGAAACCCCATACTGTTTTCCATAGTGGCTGCACCAGCCTGCATTCCCACAAACAGTGCACAAGGGTTCCCTTTGCCCCACATCCTCACCAACACTTGTTGTTTGTTCATTGGCTGATAATTGCCATTCTGACAGGTGTGAGGTGGTATCTGATCGTGGTTTTAATTTGCATCTCTCTGATGGCTAATGATGTTGAGCATTCTTTCATATGCCTTTGGGCTCTTTGTATATCTTCCTCAGAGAGGTGTCTGTTCAGGTCCTTTGCCCATTTTTTAATTGGGCTGTCTATTTCCCTGGTGTTGAGTCATATAAGTTCTTTATATATTTTGGATATCAAACCCTTGTCTAAGGTATCATTGGCAAATATACTTTCCCATACAGTTGGTTCCGTTTGAATTTTGCTGATGTTTTCTTTAACTGAACAGAAAATTTTCAGTTTGATATAGTCCCATTTGTTTATTTGTTCTTTTATTTCCTTTGCCCTTGGAGAAGTATCAGGAAACATATTTCTGCATAGGATATCTAAAATTTTATTGCCTATATTTTTCTCCAGGGCCTTTATGGTGGCACTGCTTATAATTAAGTCCTTTATCCATCTTGAGTTTATTCTGGTGTATGTTGTAAATTGGTGGTCTAGTTTCATATATATATATATATATATATATATATTTTTTTTTTTTTTTTGCATGTTGCTGCCCAGTTCTCCCAACACCACTTGTTGAAGAGACTGTTTTTACTCCATTTTATGTTCCATCCCCCTTTGTCAAACATTGACCATAGAGTCCTAGATTTTTTTCTGGCCTCTGTATTCAGTTCCATTGATCTATATGTCTATTCTTATGCCAGTACCAGACAGTTTTGATGACAGTCGCCTTGTAGTATAGTTTGATGTCTGGTATTGTGATTCCTCCTACCTTGTTATTTCTCAAGATTGCTATGGCTATTCATGGGCATTTTTGGCTCCATGTAAATTTTTGAAGTATTTTTTTC
This sequence comes from Noctilio leporinus, assembly GCA_004026585.1. Lineage (NCBI taxonomy): Eukaryota > Metazoa > Chordata > Mammalia > Chiroptera > Noctilionidae > Noctilio > Noctilio leporinus. Next base: position 46,328 of record PVIW01007724.1, on the reverse strand, counting down.
TATTGCTATGAAGTATGTCATTGGTATTTTAATTGGGATTGCATTGAATCTATAAATTGCTTTGGGTAGCATACTACCGAAAGTATGGACATTTTTATGATGTTAATTCTTCCCATCCATGAACATGCTTCCATTTATTTGTATCTTCTTTAATTTCTTTCTTCATTGTTCTGTAGTTTTCTGAGTACAGGTCTCTTACCTCCTTGGTTAAGTTCATTCCTAAGTACTTTATTTTTCTTGTTCCTATGGTAAATGGGATTTGTTTTCTGCTCCTGAATGCTTGACCACCAGAAATTGTGAGTGAAAAATGTTTATTGTATTAAGCTACTAAGCTTTAAGGTAACTTGTTATGCAGCAATATGTAAATAATATTAAAATAATATAAAAGTTACTTGTTTCAATTGAACCTTTTTTGAAAAGATTTTATTCATTATTTTTAGAGAAGAGCAGGGAGGGAGGAAGAAAGGGAGAGAAGCTTTATGTATGGTTGCCTTTCACCTGTCTCTAGCTGGGGCCCTGGCTGGAGACTTGGCTTGCAATCTGATTATGTGCCCTGGCTGGGAATCGAACCAGTGGCCTTTGGGTTTGCAGGCTGGCGCCTTATCCACTGAGCCACCAGCCAGGGCCTCAATTAAATTTTAAACCTCTTCTTTATTCATGCTTTCTATCTGGTGTAGAAGTGAAAGTAGATCTTTAAAACTGAATACTGATAGAAGTCAGGAGGTATTTCTGTTGTGAGGCATTAGATGAGTCTCTTTTGCTCCATAGACTTTGACTTACCTAGATGCAAAATGAAGGGTTGCCTTGACACTCTTCAGGCACCCTCTAGCTGACAACTCTGGGAGTCATCTCTTGAATGAGATAGTTGGCTCACAAAACACACATGACCTTACTATGATGCCAAATTAAAGTTTAACAGACAAGTCCCATTTACTAAGTTTTTATAAAACTATTTTTCAGGGGGAAGGCAAGATCAAAGAAATATGGCTAGAGAGCCAACATCAGGTCCAGAGGCAGAGAGAGACAGAGAGAGAGAGAGACACACACACACACAGAGAAAGGGAATGGAGAGGGAGAGAATGTAAGCAATTCTAAATTCAATCTTTCTAAAGCAGTTTTTCATGACAGACACCAAAAATGTCTTGCATACAGTTTTGCCTTAGTGATAGAGCTGGCTATATATTTATATGTTTCTGTTCCTTCTAGATTTGTTTTGCTTTATAAAAAGTGTTATAATTCACTAAATTAAATTTTTGGAGTTTCTTCTATGACTATGTGTCTTCAATAACTAAATGATTTGAAAATTGAAAAAAAATAGCGGAATAGGTAATCTAATATTTTAGATATTTATAATATTTACACAGTGAGCTTTTTCAGCCATGATTTAATTCAACAACATCCTCTATGTGCCCATTCTAAAAAATAGGAGATTCAATAATATTAAACCAGTTAAATTGGAGATATATACAGTATATCCTCAGATGTAGGCTTCCATACTATCCCATTGGCTTTAACTTTTGTGGACATTCTTGTAATAGAAATTGACCTGGTTAGGTAACTTAATGTAACTAGTTAGTGTTCCCAAGAGAATACCTGATCCACATCATTCTCTATCATATTTTCTTAGTTATAGCTTAGGTGCTTCTTCTCCCAATCCATCCTTCACTTCTTCCCTTGTCACCAAACATACAATACATAACTCACCTCCTGCCCTAGATGGTGGCTCAGTAGGTAGGTGCCAGCCTGAGAACCCAAAGGTCATTGGTTCGATTCCCAGTTGGGGCACATAACCAGGTTGCAAGCCAGGTCTCCAGCCAGGTCCTTAGCTGGAGGCAGGTGAAAGGCAACCATACATTGATGTTTCTCTCTCTGTCTGCCTCCCTTCCTTCCCCTCCCTAAAAATAATAATTAAAAATCTTTAAAAAAAGACAACTAACCTCCTATACAATTTACCCCAAACTTAGTGGAAATGGGACTTCTTTCTTATTTGCTGTTAGGGTTGTGTAAGCATTTGCTCTTAATCAATATTGCTATTAATTGATTGTATTAGACACATCTTATGTGGGCTCTCCAATCCCATCAGCATTGCCACTTCCAGTACCTCAGCCATTTGCTCTGTTCAGGGGCTCCTGCCCACCAAGTCTACTCAAACCCCACATTTCCCATTGCCTGGTGCCTACCTGTTGCTTGTGTGGGGATCCTGAGCCTCCCCACTTGGCTGCTGCAGTACAGCCAGGCTAACAAGACACAGGTCTGGTCCCTCTCTCTTCCTGCCATTCCTGGACTTTCATGACCTGTCACACCACACACATAGGAACCTGACAAGAAAGCCAGGTTTCACAACCTGGAAGTCCCAGATGTGGGGATGGCTTGCCGGTAGTGGTAGTTACCTAGTGGATGAGACCTGACCAATGGGAAACAGGTGAGGGCAGGGAATTCACATAAAATTTCCTCTCTTCTTCCCCATGCAGTGGGCCAACCACAGCTTCTGAAGAGGCCTTGCAGGCCCTGCAGATGCCTCTGCAAGAACACCCCTTATCTCTTCCAGGTTCCCAGGAGGCAGGAGCCAGAGAAATCATGCATCATCTTTCCTTGCTTTCCCTCCCTGCCTCACTTTCCTTTATGTTCTCTGTGTCCTGGGATTTTACCTGCCAGATAAAGGCTCATCTCTTAACTCTTGCCTCAGACTTTGTTTACTAAAGAACCTGGGCTAAAATGCTAACTGTTCCAGTATTAATTTCTATAGTAATGCATTTATACTCCTGTCCTATCTTTCTGTTCAAAATCCATGAGTGGTCTTTGGAGAGCTGCCTGATGGTAGTCTATGTAAGCAATTTTAAACCTTTTTTTAAAAATCTCATTGAACGCCTACACTAATTTTTGCAATTCTGTGGCACATCAAAAAATATATTTTTTAGAGAGATTCAAATTAAAGCCACAATGAGATACCACCTCACACCTGTCAGAATGGTAATCATCAAAAAATCAACAAACAACAAGTGCTGGTGAGGATGTGGGGAAAAGGGAACCCTCTTGCACTGCTGGTGGGAATGCAGGATGGTGCAGCCACTATGGAAGACAGTATGAAATTTCCTCAAAAAGCTAAGAATAGAACTACCTTATGACCCAGTGATTCCACTGCTATAATTATACCCAAAGAACCCTGAAACACTAATTCAGAAGAACCTAAGTACCCCATGTTTATAGCAGTGCTATTTACAATAGCCAAGTGCTGGAAACAACCTAAGTACCCTTCAGTGGATGAATGGATCAAAAAACTTTGGTACATTTATGCAACGAAGGTCCATGCAGCAGAAAGAAAGAAGGAACTTTTACCATTTGTGATAGCATGGATGGAACTGGAGAGTATTATGCTTAGTGAAATAAACCAGACAGCAAAAGTTAAATTCCATATGTTCTCACTTAATAAAGGAGACCGATGAGCAGAAAGAAACAAGAGACATGAGAAAGAGAGAGAGAGAGAAGCAGAATGATGGTGACTAGTGGGGAGGGGAGAAGGGGGAAAGGAGGGGAAGGGATCGGATGAGGAGCTAGCACAGAGGACACATGGACATGGTCAGTGAGCCATGTGACCATGGCTTGGATATTTTTGCCAATCTGACAAGAAAAATAAGTAGAACTTTGATTCATTTACACCGATGGCTGTTGCTGTGTTGGCTATTATCATCTTTTTATTTGACAGTCCAAGGGAAAAGAGGTCAATGCTGTAGCACACCAGTTGAAAAATGCCGGTCTCTATTACCAATATTCATATATATATATTCTTAGAAAATATAATTTCTTTTCTATGATTAGAGATAGGTGAGCTACTCTGACCTCCTTGCCAGTTCTTGCACATTTCAGGCATATTCCCACCTTTGTAGTTGCTTCTCCTTCTCCCTGGACTATGTTGATCCAGATATTCACATTCCTTCACCTCCTTTCCTGTCTGTGCTCAGTGAGTTTTCCCCTGATCATCCTGTTTAAAGTTGGAATCTCCTCTCCTCTCCTCTTCCACCAACTCTTTATCTCCTCTCCTGCTTTATTTTTCTGTATAGTTTTATCACTATCTAACACACATTTTACTTATTTACTTTGTTCCTCTGTCTCTCCTAACTAGATAGGATATGGGCAACACAGTGAGGGCATGGCTTTTCTGTATATTTTCTTTACTGCTGTATCCTCCCAGTACTTGGAATAGTGACTAGCTCATAAAAGTGCTCAAGAAGTCTTTGTGAAATGGATGAATCAATCAATCAATTGATCAATCAATTGATAATATAAATTAGATAGCAACTTTCCAGTGTTTGAACATTGACTCATTTAGTTCAATTTTGAGGAAAAGCAAGACAATATATGTGAGGTAGAAGCCCACCATTTTGAAGTCTGCCATTCCAAAAAAAAGCATGCCTTGAAGCAATTCACCCCCATCCCCACTCCACCCCTACCTGCTCTAAATTCAGGTGACTATCAGGATGTGGCAACTGTCCAACTGCCAACCTACTGAATGCATAAGGAGGCAAATTAGCCTGTCCTATGCTACTTACATATTCCAACCCTCAGAGCTCCTTAAAAACTCACTCTGTCCTAACCCTCACTGCTGGAGTCTGGCCTTAAGACCCCAGCCCACTGGTTGCATCCCATACTGAATTAATTGTCTTGTTCAGTATTTGGCTGCTGACCTTCTCGGCCTCTGCCGACCCCTGAAACCTAAGAACGTGTATCTCTAAAAGACCTAAATTGAGTTTACATGATGATTGAGTGCATACAATGAATAGGGAAAATCCAGACCTTTATCACTAAAGTAGGCACTGAGAACCTACTGTGTATCTATTCCAAATGAGATCCAAGAGAGATACAAAGAAATGTAAGATAGCTAGTCCTCTTCACAAATTTTTTCAATTTGCTTAAGAAAATTGATGTTAGCTTATGAGATAATTAGAGAAATTTACATTAGTACATCTGTGAATTTTGACTTTAAATATGTTTGCAATGCAGGGACAAGAGAGGAAGCATTTGTTAGAACCCTACCTTCAGCCCTTTCACTCAAGAGTCAGCATTTTGACAGCAGAGTTAGCCTTTTCATAGTCTCAGACCTCACCCATGAGGGTGGGATAATCTCCCAGGAGTTACTGAGAGGATTAAATGATACAATGCAAGTAAATTGCCTAGCATACTGGAATTGCTCAATAAATGTTTATAGTTCAAATGTTCCATTATTACTATAATTTTAAAGAAGCTACATAGAGATTCTTTTATGGAGAAGGTAGGACTTGAAGAATAAAAACTTGAAGGCAGAGGGAAAAGTGGAGGAAGAGGAAATAAGGGCAAAAGCAAGTCCAGAAACACAGTGGCAGGGAGGGATGCATAGGATGTATGGAAAGGAGCAGTGTCCCAGCTGATGAAGTGGGGAAGGGATGGGGACAGGGGACGTATGACCAGATAATGTCGGGGAGCTTGGACTGTAGGTATAGGTCCCGTCGTTGGGTTTTGAAGCTCTTGGGAATTGAGAAAAAAAGGGGAAAAAAGACAGGTAGAATAAAGGGAAGGAAGAAGGAAAGACAGAAAAAACTTGAGAAGCAAAAGTAAAGCCCAGCCATTGGCTAGAAATAGCCTTCTCATGTGTAATATTCTTTTAGAATTTATTTAAAGCATTAAGATGAGAGGACAGTTCAGAGCACTGGATTAATTCCCTTTTCTTTCTCTCCCGTTCTTTCTCTCGCCCTTTTATTAAGAAAATAAAAGAGACTTTGAAATATTAAGAGATAGTGGGATTAGAACCTTCTCCTGCCAGCCCCAGTCTTTCCTCCCCTATTAATTTCCACTTGATTAGAATTCTTTTTGAAGTATTTAAAAATGGACAATAGGAAAGAGAAGGGTGAGTTATTGAATATCAGTTAGACAGTATTAATATAATCACAGTTCCCATTTTTTTTTTTATATAAACGCTTCATCTATATGTATAGTTTCCATTAGGAATAAAGTAGACACCCCTTCTCCCCTACCTCAAGTAATTATGATTTAAAAAAAAAAAAACTATAATGAAACTCTGAAAAGTTAATAGCTGATTTGGAAAATCCTCAGCTTAAAATATTTAATTTTAAAAAATAAGTTTTAGAAGTCTAAGGAACTGAGAATTATATTTTTATTTAAGAAAAAAAAATTTAAGACATGAGAAAGTTCCCTAACACTGAAGCCTTAAATTGGGGAGGGCTTTTGGCACATGCACACTTTTGAACAAAGCCATGGCTTTTCAGATGGAAGCTGTGGAACACTAAGAAACCCTCTTCACATAGGGGCTGCATGTTGAAAGGGTGATACTGCTATTCACAAGTTTTTCAGGAACACATAGAAAATGGCTTCATGGAAAAAGCGGCTGTTTAGTCTTCCTTTAATAGCACAGGCTTTACCACTGTCTAGACCTGACTTTCTTAATCCAAAGACCCTCAAGGAACAAAACAGGGTCTATTGAATGCATGGGGCTTTCTGGGAGGATCATTATGGAATGAGCATTAAAGACCCATGACTCTTTATAAATAAGTTCTTTGGTAAAAAGCAACTCATAAGTCTTTTTCTGAAAACCTAGAAATGCCATTGAATTTATAAATCTTATCTTTTAACGTTTACATTAACTAGTTGAGGTCACAATTGTTTAACTGACTTACAAGTAAAATATTCTTTACAAATCCTTCCACCTAAATTATGCAAATCAATTCAGTTATCTTCAACATGTTGACTTGTATATTTCCTTTGGTGCATAGGAAAACTGAGTCCCTGTCACAATGTGGGAAATGTTCTTTAGGAATGTTAGAAATAGTGGGGAAAAATAAACCTACAGGTGAGATGAGGAACCAGGGCATAAAAATAGAGATAAAGAAGGAGAAACTCAGCTCACTATGTCAGAACAATTAGGATATTACCTGTCGGAATTAAAAAAAAAAATTGGCTCAAATTTATCCATTAGTATTTTAGAAGAGTAAATTCTAAGTCCCTCATGAATGACTCACCTTATAAATACCGCTGCACCACAGAATTAGTCCCATGAACTACACATGCAATTTATAGATGAAGAGATCCAACACCCCAACAAAAGGCAGATGGTCAGGATAAGTACCAGGCTCCTCTATCCTGCTTGCAGTTCCTGATTCAAATTTGGTGCCTCAGCCAAGTATTAGGCACCTTTGGGTCACTGGTAAATTACCAAATGCAAAGTCTGAAAATGTCACAGGTCTGATTCACAAACCATTGTTAAGGAAGCCCATTTTGTGTTGTCTGGATACATAAAGGTACACCTTCCAATGGCTGACAATGTCTCCCTATGCGGAGGTGCTTCCGGGCTGCTTTGGTAGATGGAGGAGCACCATCATTCCTTGGAGGCCAGGGCAATATCCTCCACACCCCTCGCATCGCAGAGTGCAACACAGAATATCAACCAATGCATACCTTTGTATTGAAGTAAAGTAACCAAAATTTATGAACATATTTTATATGTTTGATGTTGCACGTGCTGAGCAAGAAAACAATAACAACAACAAAAAACAGTGAAACATAGATAATGGGCAATAATACTAGAGAATGCTTTAAATTAGAATTGCCTCCATTTAGTCTCATAGGCATGCACCCCGTGTCTGGAACCCAGTCAATTGGATGCTATGCTTATCACAGAAAGTAAGCAAAATGACCTCTCTGAACTTTCCTCATTTTGCTAGACCAGTAGTCAGTCCTCTCACCTCCTCCAGGAGAGTGACCAGCAGGGCAGCTTCCCCGGGTGTTACCTGAGCAGTTGCACAGGACCCCATGCTTAAAAGGTCCATGCTTGGTTTAATGCTCACTGTTGCTAATTGAGATTCTCAACAATTTTTTTTAACACAGGCTTCACATCTTTCTTTTGCACTGGCTTCATAAATTATGTAGATGGTTCAAGGCCTAAGTTTGCCACCTAAGGGGCTGATTGCTCCAAAATGAATTAAAGCTATAGATTTGTTTTCCCCTAATTCACTTGGAATTTCTCCTCTGCTGCCCCAGACTCCTGAGTTTAAACCATAGGATTTCTCTTCTAGAGTTCTATCATCATATTTTTCCTTCAAATGAAGCTATACAGTACATGACAGGAAAACAGTCACTGAAATAATGCTTACGATTCCCCCTTAGGATCCTATTGCTCTTTTCTGTGACTAGAAACCTCTAGTCCTAGATGCCTGCTTAGCCATTACCTACTGGCCACACTGCAAATAAAGGTTTGGAAGTCCTGCTGGATCCTTGTGCAACTCAGGAAGGAGTGTTTACGATTGCCAGCTACTTAACACAATAAGTTGTTTCAGGACAAGTAAGCATGTCTCACTTCCTGCATGTGGCCATCAGAATCTGAGAGTTGCATTCTAAAAATCCCTTTAGAATCCTTAAAGGGATTTGATGACTTAGGATCCTTGTCATCAAATCTTAAGACATGAGGAAATGGAAGCTCAAAGATGGGAAGATGGCAAAGGGTATGCCCAAGATTAATGCTGTTGATTTATGGGGAGTATCAGAATCAACTTCTGGTCTCTTCTGATGCCCTGTGCCTGCCTACTCATTATCCATGTTGGGGTCTTAGTTGTGTGGAGTTGGTTTGACGTTATTTCCCTGCCAGTGGGAGTGGGTCAGAAACCATCAGCAGTGATGTAATGTCAGATCCAATTGCCTTCCGTTCTGGGCAACTATTCATGGAGATTCAAAACAGGACGAATGAGATAGAATCATAGGCACCTGTGTTAATTTTGGCACAAGCTTATGTTTTTGGAGGTCAGCAACCAGTTCTTGAATATCTTCCGGGTCTGGGCAAGTATGCATGTTAATTTCATTCACCCACAGAAATAGATTTAAACAATGGGTGAGGGAAGCTCATGACTGAAAAACAGCCTGGGATGACTGATGCTGTCCCTCTCCCCCTGCTCACACACATACACATTTGGAAGGAATCCGACAGGTCTCTGATTCATAGAGCTCTTAGCTCTTACCTATGGTACATCTCCTGGAGTCCAAAAGTGAGAGAGGGGATAAAAAGAAGAAGAAATGGAGGAATTACAACTGGGTTATCACAGTCCCTGAACCATTTCACTGTACCTATTTAGATTCTGCCTTGACCAGCTGGGAAATTTAGGCTTTTTTTTTTTAACCACATTGAGAAAGGCAAAGTAGCAAAATCCCTTTTCTATTCCTGCTCCCTGTTGTCTCCAGGTTGCTTTGAGATAACCCGCCTTTGGGCTGAATTCACCTCTTTTGTCTTTGAAATTGTGATTGCTGAAATGGCCTGAATTTCTAAATTTAATTAACCCTGGAAATTTGCTTTCATCAAATCCTAGCTGAGAGAGAGGGAGAGATCTCCCAGAGACAACAGACCACAAGCAAAAAAATAAAAAGAGATAAAGAAAATACCATGAAAGCATGGCTTTGGGGTTTTTTGCTTTTGTTTTTTGCTTATTTTTTTGTTTGTTTGTTTTTGTTTTTTGTTTTCGTAAAAGGTTTTGGAAGTCAAAAACAAGGTAAGGTAGAAAATTCTATGGAACAACTACACAACTATAGAAAAGGAAGGGGCAAAATGTAATTGTTCCTTGTCTGGTTTTCTCAATAGAAAACAGGGGGGAAAAACTGAACAAGAAAAGCAGAATTATTCTCAAAACCTCTCATGATAAAAAAAAATCAGTTGGTGAGGAGTATTACTAGCTTGGAGCTAGAAAAAATATCATTTCTGAAGTGCATGTTTAGAAAGTGGTTTTTTAATGCAATAAAAATGGAAAAGAATTTGGGGGTGGGATAGGGGGAGGCTGTTTCTGTCTTCAGGCTCTGGGTAAAGATGCCTCATCCCATCCTTTCAGCAACCCATTATCGGGCCTCTCTCCTTTGCATTATTCTCCAGCAACCTTATCAGACACAAGCATCGCCCCAGATGCTGCGACAGAGTCTTGTAATTGTCCCTGGTTAGAGCTCAATAGCACCTTGAACCATCAGAGCAATCTCAGCTTTTAAGAAAAGGTCTCCACAAGGAGATGCGGTAAGAGAATTTGCCTGTGGCTATGTGAGTTCTGTAATAGCAAACTCTGCCAGCCCTCGCTGCAGAGCCTGGAGAGATGAGAAGTCTCCTTATTTATCACAGGACGCTTCTGAGTGCCTGTTAGGCAATGATCACATTATTTATCACCAGGTGTGTGGTGCTATGGGGGAGGGGGGGTGGGAAATGATTTCTGTAATGGGCCTTCGGCAGGAAAGGGGGCTTGGGAGATCCAGGTGGGGAAGGGGAGGAAGACAATGTGAAGACTTGCGAGGACCAGAAGGGGTTTGCTATGCTGCTTAAAGGTAACACATACTGGCCTTCACAGTAAAACATCATTTATAGCAAATATATGTTATACATGATTAATTGTGTTAATTAAGGAGTAAAGAGGAGGATGAGTTATTGGTGCGTCACGTCACTTAGCAGCTAATGCTGGTAGACGGTTTCAAGAAGGGTTTTAGCTGAGCAGGTTTACTCTGCCCCTCCATCACCCAACCCCACAGAAGCAAGATTTTCCCCTGCTAGAGAACTAACAGTGGGCGGCTTGGGGGCCGGAGAACTAAAGTGCCGAACGAAATGAAGACCCAGATCTAGGAGCCTATATGATCAGGAAGCATCAGGCTCTCAGGGGCTCACGCTCTTCAAACCAGGAGTTCTTAATTTAAACACACCGGCCAGGTCCACACCCTTCCCCCGCCCCCCATACTTAAGTAGCACCAAGAGACTAACTATGCAACACCACCTTTGGAGCCCAGGAGGAAAAAAGATTGTCAGAATTCCTTCGTCAGGTTTGATGGAGCCTCAGGTCAGTGATCCCTGAATCAGCAGACTTCTCTGGGCAAACCAAGAGATGGGCAGCAGAGAGGGGGCGCATTCGGGATAGATCTACCAAGTCAGTGTCTGTTTTTTCTGCACTGGTTGTCTGGTCCTCCAGACACTGTCTTCTCCCAAATGCCCTCCCCCGGTCAGTCCACCAGCTGGAGAGGGCAGCTGAGATAGGAAGTCCTCACTGAAAATTATGTCATCCAACCATGGGGATGAAATACAAGAGATATCTAAAAGTGAAGGGACTCTTTCTACCTATAGGGGAGTTCCCTGGACTCTCAGAGGGGTTAATAGATGAACTGAAGGTCACTCAGCTATAAAGTGGCAGGCCAGGGGTCAAGGGTAAGCTGTGGCCTCCAAGTCCATTGTTCTTTCCACTCTTCTGGGGTGACATGGGTGAGCCTTTACAATGTTCAGCACTAGAGTATTGGTGCTCCATGCCTTGCATCTCTTCCTGAGGTGATAAGAGTGTTTGTAAGTCACTCCAAGGGCTATCCACAGATCCCCCAGCATTTTGTTTGGAGTTTTCTGGACGATCCTCATTAGGAAAGGGGCTGTTAGCCTCAGGCTCCTAGGAAAGTGGTCTGTTCTGATCTGATGGGCATCTGGTTTGATACCTACTCAGAAAAATATGTGATGAGAACCACTTAATAGACAAAAAAAAAAAGTTATAAATGGCCAGATATACATGAAAAAATGCTTACAGGACCAGCATTATATACAATAATATAACTTTGTCCTTCTATCACTAATAATAGAAGTTACTTTTCCCTGAGTCCATCATCCTGATATTGTAAACTAAAGAACTCTCCACCAATCTGGTTTTGTGTGATTACACCTGATTTAAGCTCTCTATAAGAAGCTAACACTTTAGACAAGTCTTTGAACTCGAAATATCCAAATTGTGCCTTTATATCTGTTTCATTGTTCACTAAATTTCCTGAGGAGCCCAAGATTTTCTCTTTGGGCTGACAAAATAGATAACATGGAATTGAGGATTAACTTGTCTAACAAAGAAATCTGGAAGATGCTAAGAAAATTTAAGTATCAAATAACATTATTATCTTCATGTAGAATTAGTTATTAAGCACTTAAATATAATACCTTGCATGTGTGCAGTACACTACAAGACTCCTCTCCATCTATTATCTTACCTGATCCTCAGCACAATCCTTAAACAGAGGTCAGTCTCGTTAGCTTCATCTCCCTCATAGAGAAAACTGTGACTCTGGGAGATTCTGAGTCATGCATATAAAATTGGGAATCAGCAGAAGTTAGGGCCCAAACTGTGGGAAGGTGTGGAGGGAGGAGCTACAGAAAAAGCATTGCAACCCCAGAACCAGCTCCAAGAATGCAGGTTCCCGCACATTAGTCAAGGGCCCTGAAGTGGGGTGGTAATTTAGTCCTGTTTAAACCCACCCTGGCACAGTTCACTAGTCAGAGAACATGGGGCTATATGTGTATTACATCTCTTCTTATCCATGATTAGTCGTATTCTGTGATACATACGTATCAATTTCAGGCTGATACTATGTCAATGAGACCCACCCAGACTATGCCTGTCTGGAGCATTAGACTGTAACCCAATAGAAGGCAGGGGTCAATCTCACTTGTCTCTGGGTGATAACACTTAGGCTGTATATAAGTGGCACTTGTGGAGTTCACTAAATAATGATTGATGTGTGACTATCCACTGGAGACCACATCTGCATCCAGGAGGAGATACAGCTTGTCCCAACTTACAAGGAATCCCAAATCAGATCAACAGCAGATCCAGAAGAGGCTTAATGATTGCAATGTAATCCCAAAGATCAGCAAAAGCCACCTTAGAAAACAACTTTGAAAAAATTGATTATTTTTTGTGCAAATGGCTTGCTTTTGAAAGATAATAACTCTGTATGCTGATGGTGATTGCCCAAACACTTCTATTCCTTTTGCTAAATTTATGAAAGATAAAAATCTGACTAATGTTCCAATGATGCGCTTCTGATTTTCCAGATTAAAACAGAATAAACATAGTCAGCATTTAAGAAGTCTCTTCTTGCCTAAAGCACGGAAATTAAATATTTTAAGTCTTCTCACTTCAAAGGAGAACAATTCTTCTGTCCTGCTCTAGAACATAGGATGTGGCTTTCATCTTGGTTTCCTAAACCAAGTATCTTCTTTCCTGTAATAATGTCACACTCTACTGAAAGTTGCCGATGTTTCTGCAGCTGTTTTTTTCTAGGCGAGGTGCTTGGCACTGAGAAAAATGCAATTACTAACGCTCTTGCCCAGAAACAAGTTTTGTCTATTTTTCTTCATCTTTCTCCATTGGGCTTAGAAGAGGGCTGTGCCCATGATGTGTATTCCATAAATGTAGTTAGCGAATTCATTTTGGCAGCTCTGTCCTCATAACAACTGCTGCCCTGTCTATGAGCCTGCACATCATGGAATTTGAGCTCTGTGCAGAGACAGCACCTATTGCCCCACACGTAGAATCCTGGAGAGTGGAAGCAGATCCAGTTTTTCTTCTCCTCTTTAAGCCCGATACCCAGAACAACATCTGGCATACCGGAGACGGCTCTTAAGTGTTTGCGAAACAAGTTTGTAAGTGAGAAATCAGGTTTATCAGTACAGGGTCGTTTTTCTAAAATGAATTCATTTCCATCTATATTAGTCAGAACTGCTGTAACAAAATACCATAAAGTGGGCAGCTTAAGTAACAGAAATTTATTTTCTGGATGTCTGAGATCAGGATACCAGCATTGTGGGTTCTGGTGAGAACTCTCTTCCTGGCTTGCAGAGTGCTACTTTCTCACTGTGTGCTCACGTGGCCTTATCTCGGCCTTTTCTTCCTCATATAAAACCACCAACCCTTATAGGCCTAGATGGTTTTATGCTAAGTGAAATGAGTCAAACAGAGAAAGACAAATAACATATAATTTCACTTATATAATGGAATCTAACAAACAAAACAAAGGAACAAACAAAACAGAAAGAAACTCAGATACAGAGAACAAATTGATGGTTGCGAGATGAGACAGGGTTGGGAGGATGAATGAAAAAGGTGAAAGGGATTGAGAAGTACAAATTACCAGTTATAAAAATGGTCACAGAGATGTAGGAAATATAGTCAATAATATTGTAATTACTATGTATAATGTCAGATGGATACAAGACTTACCAGGATGATTGCTTTCTAAGGTATATAAATGTCTAATCACTATGTTATACACCTGAAACTAATATATGAAAAATACTTTAAAAAAAAAAAAAAAAGCTGCCTACCCTGCCCTGGCCAGGTGACTCAGTTGGTTAGAGTGTCATCCCATACACCAAGAGTTTGCAGGCAACCAACTGATGCTTCTTTTTCACATGTCTGTCTGTCTGTCTCTCTGTCTCTCTCTCAAACCAATAAACATATCCCCAGTTGAGGATTAAAAAAAAAAAAAAAGCTACCAACCCTCAACCCTATCAGAGTATGACTCCACCTTTATGATGTTATACAATCTTAATCATCTCCTAAAAGTGCTATCTCTAAAATACAGTCACAATTAGGGCTTCAACATATGAATTGCAGGGAGGACTCAAAATTTAATCCAAAGGACCATCTCTTCTGTTGCCAGGCTTGAACCATTATCTCTGCCATTTGGCTTATTATCTAACCATAATCACTCTAAGACATGAATCAGCAAACAATGGTCCAAAAGCCAACTCTAGCCTGCCACCTATTTCTGTATGGCCTGCAAGCTAAGAATGGATTTACATTTTTAAATATTTGAACAAAGCCCTGGCTGGTGGCACAGTGGATAAGGCACTTGGCCTGCAAACCCAAAGGTCGCTGGTTTGATTCCCAGCCAGGGCACATAACCAGGCTGCAAGCCAGGTCTGTAGCTGGAGGCAGGTGAAAGGCAACTGTACATTGATGTCTCTCTGCCTCTCCCTTTTACCCCCTCTCTAAAAATAATAAATAAAATATTTTTAATAAATATTTGAAAAAATCTAAATGAGAATATTTCATAATATGCAAAAATTACATGATATTCACATTTGAGTGTCATGCTCATTCGGTTAAGTATTATCTGTAGCTGCTTTTGTACAATAACAGTTCAGTAGTTGGGACAAATCTTTTAACTCAAAAAACCTAAAATCTTTACAGATAGGCCCTCTACACAAAAATTGATGAACCCTCAGATCTAGAACAGTGGCTATCTGGGGAACTTGTTAGAAATATAAATCATCTGGCCTCATCTACTGAATCATAAACCATGGACATAGAACCCAGCAAAGTTGAGTTTGAATAACCTCCCAGGTGATTCTGATAAACCCTGGAGTTGGAGGACTACTAGGCTAGCGAACCACATCCTGAGATAAAGGCAGAAACTGGTTTTTATTAAGCACCTACTATGTGTCTGGTCCCAGGCTCACTGGCTGTGATTTGAGTCAACCAGGAAGAAACCACAAAAGGACACTGCTAGGGCAACCCTTCCAGAGTAGCTGTTGCTTCCACCGCAAAGTAACCGCCTGTCATAAAAGCAGCAGCAAAAAGAGATCCCTGCCCAATACGCAAGCTACCCCGGAAGGGGTGGGGGTGTGATTCAAGCAAAATGAGTTCTTAAATATTTGATTTTCTCTCCAGTCACTGGCTGCTTTTCTATTTGGTTTGGGGCTGAAATAAGACAGCTTGTAAGTAACTGGAGAGGGTGTTTACCCAGTGAATTAGTTCGGCTTTCATTGTGCAAGGGATTAGCGCCGAGCAGTGGAAGAGGCTCCGTTTCAGGTTAAAGGGGCTCGTTGTTCGCTAGCTCCAGGCCAGGACTAATTATCATAGGACTGGGGCCATGAAAGGGTTTAACTACCGGTGCCCCCTTCCAGGACTGGATTAGCCGTTCGCCTGCAGCTCTTGGCCGATAACCGTTCCCAGGTCTGTCTGCTCTCCGCTGTGAAGTGAGCCGGCAAATGCTGCCGACTCACAACTCAAAGTGCCAGGCACGTGGGCACCGGGACTGGGAAGCGCTTGCGGCTTTGGGGGGCCAAGAATACCCTCACCCTTGGGAAGAGCGGGAGACTGCCCGAGGTCTGGTCTCTCTTGGAAGAAAGGTTTCTGGGAAGATGAACTGGAGAGCCTGGACGCGGCTCCTGCCCTGCGCCAACAAACCCTGGTGCAGTCCGGGGTTCCCGGGAGCCCCGCGGGGCTGAGCGAGCCCGGACCGGCAGGGTCCGTGGGCGTCCCGGCTACTACGGATTCTTAGGGAATCCTTTCTCTAGCCGGATCCCAGAGCCACGCCTCTGTCGAGGACTTTTTCGGAGCCAGAGGGTGGGGGTGGGGTCGGGGTCCACACAATTGTGAGAGAACAGTTTTTTTTTTTCCTTCTCTGCGATGGGGCAAATTACCTAATCCCCTTAAATCTCGGTTCCTTGTCTATAAAATCAAAATAACACAGTTCCTCGTCAAAGGACTGTTGGAACGGTTACACCTTCGGGAAACGCTGGTTTATTTTCAGGCTCAGTAGGCTTCAGCTCTTACGCTGATGAGAAGCATCCGGGGAGGAAACTGCAAACCTTACCCCCTGCCTCTCCCTCTCTCTTTCTCTCTCTCTCTCTCTCTCTCTCTCTCTCTCTCTCTCTCTCTCTCTCTCTCACACACACACACACACACACTATGTTGGTTAAATTAGATGGAATTCTTTCACAATGTATACGTATCTTAAATCATCACGAAATACACTTTAAATGTAATTTTTTTCCGTCAAACCCCAATATAGCTGAGAAAAAAATAGTGATAACCAAAAGAAGTCTGTAAAAGGAGAGAAGAGATAAACGGTGAATGAGTATGCATTTACCTGAAGACCCCTCACAATTACGGTGTAGCTCCCAGAGGTTCAAAGCCCACAGGTTTAGAAGGGGTGTGTCCAACTTTCCACCTAGTTTCTGCACAGAGAAGTCAGTTGCTGTTCGCTCGCCTCCAGATATGGGGTACAATGACTTTTCACGCAGCTCAATCCACTTCAGGATTGTTCTGAGAGAGAAAAGTCTTCTTAAAACAATAGATATATGAGAGTCACCAAAATAATGGTGATTATTTCTGTTTGATTGGACAATGAGTAGCTTTCCAAACCCCATAGTTTTCATTTTTCTACAGACAGTTCTACATTTACTATTAAAGCCTATGAACATAACTAAATATTGAGTACTTACAGACCTAATAATAATTAAGTATTTTATAAAATATTAAACCGAGAACTATGTCGCTGTAACTTCCACCAGTTTGATTCTTGTTTTAAGCCATGGTCTAGGTGGACAAATCTAATGTTGTCCATGATGACCTTTCAAGTGTGTGAAATCAGCAGCCAGGTTTCTACTGCACATTCACTTCACAGAATGCGTGAGAGAGAAACATGAAATCAGAAGTGACCGCATTCTTGTGTACATTGCTGCTTCATTTTTCAAAGGTGGTGTCTAGACTGCTTGTGAATACACTTTGATAAGTCGCAGCCAAATCTACTTTAAGCCACTGGGCCAGAATCATTTCCAAATATGTTGGCCGAAGTTTTTGAAATATCAAGTTCAATAAGTATTTAAAAGCCAAATAAATTCCAAGAATTTTTCAATTACCTAATTATTATTTTTTAACTTTTAAAACGTTTGAACATTATTTAGATGTTGGAGAAATTTTATAATGTGTTAAAAATGTGGATTTAAATTGTAGCATAACAGAACCATGGCAGTATGTCGATTTTGTGGTTTAAAGACGACTTCTCAGACTCTACATTTGGCACGGGTTTGAGTGCAAATTAGTAGCCCACTCTGGCTATTTGCTGAGTGATTTACTCTTTGTCACAGTTTCCTAGGACACACTTGTTTGGATTCTGGTAAATGAGTCCAGGAACTAGAGTAATTCAACTCAATTAAATATGAATTGAGTGCCTACAAAGCAACACTGTGCCAAGATTTGATAAGGACTTTCCAGAAATCACAGTGATGTAGAAAAGGGTCATATGAGCTATTTGAAACATTTATAAGTCAATAATCTTCGTGATTTTACCAAACTCCGCTCATCTCTCACTAATGGACTTTGTGGAGGGTTAGGCTGATTGAGTTCAATGCAACTAAAAAGGGCAAAGCAACTATTGGTATATTTGGAAAGATGCCAAGCTCTGGGGTTTATTTTGTGTGTATTGTTATTTATTTATTTTTAAAGAAACTGAAAGAAATGTTTTCAGGCTATTGTCTTAAGAAGCTAACTGTAATAATCAGGTCATGATAGAGAAATTAAAATTGGAATAGGAATTAGTGTTCAATATTGAACATACTACTTGAATCACTTCAACAAATATATGTTGAGCAAATTCCACATACAAAGAATAGTATTGGCTGCCATGAATGACCCAAAAAGGAGCAAGGGGAGGGGTCTTACACATAATGAATTCACAGTTTAGGCAGGAGAGGGCACATAAATACTTTTAACAGAAAGCACACTGCAGTAAGTACTAAACTACCAGCAAAGTCCTATAGGACTTTGCAGAAAGGAGAAATAAGGGAATCCAGGTTTCTTGGAGGTGGAACAATTTTAATTGGACCTGAAAGATTTGTTCCTACAACCTTGTAAATCTAAGCTAATCTATATTTTCTACAGCACAGTCATTTGTATCACAATTCTCCATTTTCTGTGTGATGTACACAGAGTAAAATGAATGATATCAGAATTTCTCACTGATAAATCCCCTGACACAAAGTGTTGCTTGACCCAGAAAACTTGGCAAAGAATAATTTCTGAAGCTATATTTGAGACAGATTCAATATGTATGTCATTTTATTAAGAGCTAATTCAGCTATAGGTTAGGTTGTGATAAATAGATTGAGTCATGGGTTTAAAAAGAGAAACAGAAATTCTGCCAAACCACTTGAATACCAGAGAGGTGCATAAACACTCTAGTGATGGCCCAGCAAGAATCATTCTCATTTGTCCCTAGAACATTCTCAGAGGTACCCGAGAACTCACACTTAGTGACATATTTTAACCTGGAAAATTCAGACACCACAGGGAATCTCAAACCTTTAGAGCAGGGCATCTTCCTTATAATTCCACTGCCTGTTTGAGTTATTGGAAGGTAGTGAATAAACTAATCTTGACTGTGATTCAAATATAGTTCTTTCATTTGCTGGTTGTGTAAACTTCCATGTCACTTAGACTTTTTGAGGCTCTGTTTCTTTTTTGAAATGCCTATCTTGTGAACTATTTGTTGTGAGGATTAAGGGAGATGTCTATATAAAGCATTTAGCACAGTGTCTTGTATATACTACACAGTCAACACATGATAAATTACTTGGACTATTATTGTATCTTGACACCATTCATTCAACCATTGATATTCGAGTTCCTCCAAAATGAAAGACCCTTTACTAGGTAAGAGACTGAAATACTGATAACTGGCAAGTTGAATCTGTCTCCATCCACCCATTCAGACCCCTTCTCAGTCAGGTAAGAAGTCATAAAGCTTAGATTAGTTATACACTCAAGTGGTAGTGGGTTCAAATTTTGATTATATGAGGATTAAATGAGGATTTTAATAGGATTGAGTGTTAATTAGAATTGTGCGAAGATATAAGTGAGGTAACACTTATAAAATGCACAGCATGGTGCCTGGTGAGAGGAAGTAACAACCAAATTGTCAGCTATTATCATCATAGGTATATAGCTTCACATTTGTTGTTTGTGTACATAGGTGACCAGCCCTACATTTATGGCTTATTGTTATTAAAAATTGGCACTGACTTCTAGTTACAAAAAAAGTACATATCACTATGTTTTATTGATTCTAAAGCAGCTAATTTTTCACCTTTTGACACTGACATCCGAAAATAATGGTGTTCTCATTGCCTGAGGATGTACAAACTTGGAGGATATTCTTGGTGATAGGACTGGGTAACTATAACCCCTTAACATTTTAATCAGCAAACAGTTTAGGGACCATTTAAGGAAGGTAAATGAATTCCAATTGTCATTTGAAAACCTTCCTTTAACAGGTTATGTTCAGATCAAGAAAGTATCTGCATAAAAATTCACATAGCGGACAGCAGCAACTTGGAATAAAAAAAGAAGTAATAATGAAGTGCTTTCCAAACGCTATTGCATCAATCAACTCAATAAAAGAAAATAACGGCATGAGTAAAAACAAATAACAATAATTATTAGTCAATGGTTCTTTAGAAGCATCAAACTCTAAATGTAAAGCAGTTTTAAGAATAACTTGACTGATTTTATGTTACTTATATTTTCCTTTGTATGTACATGAGTGATAGCTGATAAAATTCTATATGTAAAAATCTAAATACAGTATAAAATAGTTTAAGCAATAAGATAACTTTGTGTGGTAGTTTAATTGGCAGTGCTATTATTACTTTACCATCCTATCCTTGTGGTGGTACAAAAATAATAGTGCATCTTACAATCAGTAACAATTTAAATTCAGTGAAAACCTTTCCTTGACAAACATTAAGAAATTATGGACAAAACATTCATTTCATTGTGCAAATGAGTTTGCAATAAATAAAAAGAAATATCTAAGCACAAGAAACCAGTAAGAAATTTGACATGAGAGGGATTAGTAGGTGAGTTTATATTAGGTTTGCCTTATGTTGAGGGAAGGAGGTGCTGATCTTGTATGATCCTTGGAACTTCAGTTTGACCCAATAGGGGACATGAGACGAAACTCAACTACTCTATCAGGCAGCGAGTTAGACCTAAAAACCTCTTATAGGGCCTATGAAAGGTGGTATAGTAAGTAAGTCAGGGCAGAAAACCCACCTACTGGCACAGGAAAATGATAAGGATTTTTCTCTTCTTGGGCTCACGAAGGGAATAAGGAACATGAAAATTCTAACACATGGGCTTAATTTCACGTGGCTTTAGGATTTGAATTTACATTGTCAACATTTTCTTGGAACTCAGCCTAGAAACTGACATAGAAATTGGTCCTTTGGAACTCTTGAAAAAAATCAAATGCAAAACTACTCTGGAGGGAAGTTTCCATGTTGCAGGCCACTTTGATTTCTCATAGAAAGAAGAAGGTACCGTGCTGTGGATTTCATTATTGTTTTCACTTCCTTACTTCTCCCTATTACTTCCTATTCTTTGTAATGTGACTTAACAATTTCTTCCATTAGAGGTGGAACCTATTTCTCCACTTCTTTGATGTTAGACTTGGTCATGTGACTTGCTTTGACCAATGGATTATTAATGGACATGAATTAAACAAAGGCTTAACATGTACTTGACCAGCTGGTCTGGCCCTGAGCTCTTCGGCCTTCACCATGAGGAGGCCATCTTTTGTATAGCTGCTGCCTTTTAGTTTGGGTCTCAAAATAAACAATAAGAGCAAAAGTTAATAAAAACCAAAAACAAACAAAAATTAAGCAGGACCAATAAAACTGCAAGCAGATTCTTTAGACTAGAAAACAAAAACAAAACCTGTCATAATATCGATAAATAAGGAGAATAGGGAAATTGAAAGGGGGAGAGAGAGAGAGAAAGAGAGAATAAATTATATTAGAAATAACTATGGATACAAGACATAGCTACTTGAACTTCATAGTGTTCTCTTATGGCTTTAAAATTTTTAACTACCTTCATACCAACAAGTTTAAAAATTAAAGAAAGTAGGTAACTCCAGAAAAATATGACAACAAAACTGACTCCGAAAAAACTAGAAATCATGAATAAAATTGAATCTGTTAAAAGAAACACACACTTGTACCCCAACCGACATATAATTCTAAATATAATATTAGCAAAACAAATTAGTGTTGTACATAAAAATCGTAAAATATGCATATTAACCAAGAAAGACTTGGTTAATATGGTTAATATTAGAAAATGTACTAATTTAATATATTATAATAACAGTTTAAAGAGAATGGAACAATATTATTAGAGAAATCCTTCAATGAAATTTAATAGTCTTCTTGAAATGTTTAAAAGTAATAACTTATCAGCAAGTTAGGAGTAGAAAGGTAGCTTCTGAATCTATCAAAGCACATCTACCGTGGCAGAATGAAAAGGTGACCCTTCAAAGATAAGAGGTCCTAATTCCAGGGGCCTACAAATATTACCTCATTTGGAAAAGAGGTACAGATATGATTAAATTAAGGAACTAAGAATGGGGAGGTTATCCTGGGTCCTCAGGATGGGCCATCACAATCACTCTCAGGAAAGTCAAGGGAGATTACACACGTATACACACACACACGTGCGCACACACACACACACGAAGGCGAAGTGAAAATGGAGCAGAGATAGGAGTGATGCAGCTATAAGCCAAAGAATGCTTGCAGCCAGGAAACTGGCATATTCAAGAAACAGATCCTCCCCCAGATCCTTCAGAGGGATTGTGTCCCTGCTAACGTCTTAATTTTAACCCACTGATAATGATTTTGGATTTCTCATCTTCAGAACTGTGGGAGAATACATTTCTGTTGTTTTAAGCCACCCCCTTTGGGGCAATTTATTATATACATCAATCCCAGGAAACTAATATATCTACCAAAAAAAGTCTATGCGAAGCAACATATTTAAAGATAAAATGTTATAATCATTCCTTTACAGACCAAGACAAAGTTGTCCTCCTTTTCAATATTCTTCTGGAGGTTTTGATCAAGATACTCAGACAAGAAGGAGAAAAGATACAAGCAAAAGAAAAAAGAGAAATAACTTATTCACAGGAGAAATGATTTGTCTCTGCAGAAAATCCAAACTATTAGAACCAATAAAGAAGTCAGCATGGTTGGTTAATTCAAAAACAGCAATATTGTTACACATTTGCCCATTTATATAAGCATCAACAACTATTGGGTACCCAACGGTGGATCTAATTAATACTTATAAGACATATAGGGAAAAAATTTAAATCTTTATTAAAGCACATAAAAGAAGGCTTTAGTAAATGAAAGCAGTTACCATGTTCATGAATGAGAAGACTTAATATTATAAAAATGGCACTTCTCCCAAGTTAATATACAATCAAGATCCTATTCAGATCATTCATTTACTCATTTATTTAACAACTTTCAGTGCTTTGTCAGGCACTGTTAAAAGCAGGAGGAAAACCTTAAAGGGTTTTTGGGAGGGAGTGCAATTTTAAGTAGGGTAGTGAGACTCTTAGGTCAGCCTCACCAATGGGTAATATTTGAACAAAGATATAAGAAGAGGAGGAGGAAGTAAACCATGAAAATATACAGGGGATCAGGGATTCTGGGACAAAGACCTGAGTGAGGCAGGAGTGGGCCTACTGTTGGCAAAAAATATCAGTCTGTTTTGGCTGGATCATAAAAGAATATATACAATTAAAGTCAGATAATGATATGTTTTAATTTATATACTTAAGTCAGATGATATAGCCTACACTATTTATCTTTACCTTTTATTTATCTCAATACAACTTAAATACTATTGCTATTAGCACATACAAACCTATCACATTATTTTTATGGCTAAATAGCATTTCATTATAGAGATTTGCTGTACTTTATTTACCAGTCATGCAATAATGGACACTTAAATTACTTTCTGTTTTGGTTTTTACTTTTACTAACAATGCTTAAATACACAATTTTGCACATATATATTTGCACAATGTGCAATTACATCTGAAAATTAAATTCTTAGCCTGGATATGCTGAGTTAAAATTGCCAAAATTTCCCCTAAAAAGTTTGCATTAATTAGCTATCTCATCAATAGGTGTGAAAATATTAATTACCTAACTGCTCTATATATTTTAAATTTTGATCTGATGAAACATAATATCTTAGTTTCATTTAACTGCATATTGTCATTATTAGGTTGCACAAGTGCTACAAATAAATTTCTTTTTGTTGTCTATTATTATTGTCATGATTTCATTTTTATGCTTAAAATTTTTAAGTATATTTTATTGATTATGCTATTATAGTTATCCCAATTTCTTTTCCCTTTGCTCCCCTCTGCCCAGTACCCACCTTCCTTCCAGCATTGCCACCCCTCTTAGTTCATGTCCATGTGTTGTGCATATAAGTTCTTTGGCTTCACCCTTTCCTATATTATTCTTAACTACCCTCCCCACCTGTATATTTTGCACCTACCAATTATGCTTCTTAATCCCTACACTATTTTCCCATTTCTCCCCCTTCCTCTTTCCAGCTGATAACCCTCCAAATGATCCCCATACCTATGATTATGTTTCTATTCTGGTTGTTTGCTTAGTTTATTTTTGTTTTTTAGGTTCTGTTGTTTATAGTTGTGAGTTTCCTGTAATTTTAATGTTCATAGTTTTGTTCCTCTTTTTCTTAAATAAGTTCCTTTAACATTTCATATAATAATGGCTTGATGATGATGAACTCCCTTTAGCTTTATCTTATCTGGGAAGCACTTCATCTGCCTTTCCATTCTAAATGATAACTTTGCTGGACAGAGTAATCTTGGTTGTAGGTCCTTGTTTTGAATTTTTGATGCAAGTAATTCATTCTTTGATGTAATAAATAATGTGGTAATCAATGTTTATTTTGTTCTAAATGGCTAAGCAGTTGTCCCAACATCATTTGCTGACTTACCTATCACTTTTTCACTGAATGGTAATGCCACACTTAATAAATTAAGTCCCCATATGGACTTGGACCTGTTTCCAAACTCTCTTTTCTGGTGTTCTCTTTCTTTGTGCCAATACCAGACTGTTTTAATTATTGTAACTTTATCATATGTTTTAGTATTTGGTATAGCACCCCCTCATAATTCTTCTCTTCAGGTTTGTTCTAGGTAATCTCAAATATTTATTTTTCACCTAAAATTGGGAATACCCTTATCTAAAATAAAAATTCATTTGCGTTTTTATTGATATTATAGATTAATTTACAAATAATTAGCATTCTAGGTTTCTAAAACCAGGAACACAATAGATCTCATGTAGTCAAGTCTTCTGTGTCCTTTAACCAAACTTAAAAGTTTTCTTTATAAATATAACACATTTCTGAAAAAATTATTTTAGTATTTTATACTTCTTATAACTACTTTATTATTTTTAAAAGATTTTTAAAAGTTTATTATTTCTCAGAGAGAGGGGAAGGGAGAGAGGCAGAGAAGGAGAGAGACATTAATGCATGGTTGCCTTTCACCTGCCTCCAGCTATGGACCTGGCTGGAAACCTGGCTTATAATTTGGTTATGTTGCCCTGGCTGGGAATTGAACCAGCCACCTTTGGGTTCACAGACCAGTGCCTTATCCACTGTGCTACCAGCCAGGGCATTTGTTACTATTTTATTTTATTTTACTATTATTTTTTTTTAGAAAGAGGGGAAGGAAGAGAGGCAGGGAGGGATAGAGACATCAATGTATGGTTGCATTTCACCTGCCTGCAGCCACAGACCTGACTGGAGACCTGGTTTGCAACCTGGTTATGTGCCCTGGCTGGGGAATTGAACCTGCAACCTTTGGCTTTGCAGGCTGGCACCTTATCCACTGTGCTACCAGCCAGGGCGGTATTACTACTTTAAATAACATTTTTCTATCAGTGTTTAGAGCTTGCTTGTCTACTTAAAGGCTATTTTTGTGTGGTTCATATTGCAACTGGGAAAGTTATTGAATTATCTCTTTTATTTAAAATATTTTTTAGATTTTCCAGGTTAAAAAGCATATCATGTGTAAAAATAATTATTCTGCTTCTTGTTTTTTGTTACACCACTTATTTCTTCTCATGCTAAATTGCAAGAGCAATCCTAAATAAGTGTTGATAGGGCATCCTTTCTTGTGTCCTACTGTAATGGAAATGCTTCTAGTGAAATTAATCATAACACTGTACAGTATATACAAAATAAACTATACTATTGTAGATATAAAATTATAATAAGAACATTTCTATTAATTTTATTATAGTAAGACATTTCAGATCTGGAACATATGCTATGTTTTGTTTGAAAAATCCTTTGATCACTCACATTTTCTCCTTTTGTCTATTAATGTAGATAATTTTATTAAAATGTTTCCTAGTAGCAAACATTCTTGTGGATCATTCTACTTTTTTTTTTTTTTAAGAGAAAGAGAAGGTGGGGGAAGAGAGGGAGAAAGAAAGGAAAATACTATTGATGTGAGAAAGAGACATAGATATGAGAGAAAGACATTGATCATCAATTGGTTGCCCCTTATCAGCGCCCTGCACCCCTGCATATCCCTGGCATGTACCCAGACTGGGGATTGAACCTGCAACCTTTTGGTTTGTTGGACGACACCTAACTAGCTGAGCCACACTGGCCAGGGCAATTCTATTTTTATTGTGCTGCGGAACTGTATTTGCAAATAGGTAAAACAATATTTTATTTATGATTTTTACAGTGATATTCTGGGTAAACTGATGTGTAGTTTTCTATCTTTTTTTTTATCTTGGTTAAATTCTATTGTCAAAGTTATTTCTATTTTATGGAAAGAGTTACTTCTCTCTTTAGAACAGTTTATGTAGTATTGGCATTTCGTTTGTCTTCATTATTTGATTGCATTCACCTCTGAAACCATTTCAGGTAATACCCTTTCTTTGAGGTAGAATTTGGAAATACATATTTTCATAGAAAAGCCACTATGTCATTCAGGTGTCTTATTTATTTGCATACTGTCAAAGACAGCACATGCTATAGGTCCTTAAGCTACATTATTATTTGAGGTTACTTTCCCACCCTATTTCCAATTTTGTGCTGGCTCCTATTGACCTAACTACAATACCCAGCTTCATCTATTTTAGAGCTTTTTAAAAAGATTGGCTTTTAGATATTTTAATTGGGGCAAAAGCAAAGCTGATCAAACAAATAGGCCCCAAAGTACAGTGGCTTGTATCAGATAAAAGTTAGTTCTCTTTCCGAAGTACCCAACTGCTCCCGGGTGCTCAGAGCAGCAGCACAGTCCTTCTGGAGCCCAGGTTCTTCCCTGCAGCTTCACCCACCCTAAGGGTATTTTCTTTATCTGTGTGGCCAAGTGCTTTCACTGCCAAGTTTCAGAACAGAAAAGGAAAAAGGGAAGAACCTTTTAAGATCATTGTTGGAAAATCACTGATCTAAAATTTCTTTTCAGCTACCAAGATCAACCATCACCAGCTTGTGATGGTCGTCCTGCAAACTCAGTGCATCTCTTTCCTTGTACAGTCCTGCCTGCACCCCACCCTGTGCCTCAGACACGGCCCAGAGATGCCACTGTAGACTGCCTGCACACCTGGGCTCAGTTTTCCAAGGAACGGAGTGGATTTTGATTCTGTGGAATAGGCCACTTCTTTTAAAGAACCTCAAGTAGTGAGATCTTCAAATGCATGGGTTTTTTTTTCCTTTACCCACATCCAATGTTTAAGACATTTGTAAGAGAGCAGACAGAAGCTTCAGAATGTAGGGGATGGGATTCAATGGAGCACAGCCATTTTCCTTCACTGGCCAAGGAGATGGGAGGGGCTTTGGCCACAGAATGGTGATGAAAAGTTTATGGGGCTGCCCAAGATTCTGCCAATGGCCAGGACTGGTGACCATACCCACTTTGTCAAAGGCGGAGGCCAGGGATTTAAAAATAAGGTGGCAGCCGTTAAGGAGAAGAGAGCCACCAGGTTTGAAAGAGAACAGAAGCACCTCGCCAGCTGGCCATGGAGTTGGATGTGTAGGAAGGTGCCACACAGCTCTGAATTAAAAACTGAAAAACACCGAGCCCTGGCTGGTAGCACAGTGGGTAAGGCGCCGGCCTGCAAACTCAAAGGTCATAGGTTCGATTCCCCAGCCAGGGCGCATAACCAGGTTGCAAACCAGGTCTCCAGTCAGATCTGTGGCTGCAGGCAGGTGAAAGGCAACCATACATTGATGTCTCTCTCCCTCTCTGCCTCTCCCCCTTCCCCTCTTTCTAGAAATAATGAAATAAAATCTTTAAAAAAAAAAACACCAAGACACAGGGGAAACTTCCACCATCAAGCACAGATGAATGGGAGCTGCCAGTAAAGCTGAATTGTGCCTGGGACATAAGAAGCCACAAGAAGCCACAGACTTCTCTTTCTTAGAGACACATGGTATCTCTGACTTGTCTGTTCTGAAACTGGCCTGATTAGGCAGGACTATGTGCTTTGGGGTGTTTTAAAGGGAGTGGGACTTAATGGCAGAATTCTGCCATTAATCTAAATCTATATAACCTTTAAATAAATAATTCTTTTTCACCAAACTCTGGTATTAAGAGGCATGCTTTCTGTGGCAGGCAGTTGAGCCCCTCATAACTGAAGAGCCCATGGTTTCTGTTTCAATTTGGCACCTACTTTTCATGGTTTTGCTTCAGTTGTGTCTCTTTCCACCTTTCATCTAATTCGGAAGGTTTTCTTGTTTTGTTTTTATTCCTCATATTATTTTCACTTGACTTCTTATAGAAAAAGTGAGCCCAAAATACCTTTCCTAAGAGGTAATGAAATTCTGTCTTATTTCCAAGGTCTATTTTATTTGATTATTATTTTTAAAGATTTTATTTATTATTTCCAGAGAGAGGGAAAGGGAGAGAAGCAGAGAGGGAGAGAGACATCAATGCATGGTTGCCTTTCACCTGCCTCCAGCTAAGGACCTGGCTGGAGACCTGGTTTACAACCTGGTTATGTGCCCTGGCTGGGGAACTGAACCAGGGACCTTTGGGTTCGCAGGCTGGCACCTTATCCATTGTGCCAAGGTCTATTTTAATTCCAAATATATTTTATATTTGAATATTTCAATCATTTGGCTCTCCTAATGTATCAGTTAGGGTAGGTTAAAGTATATATCATAACAAACATCCCCCCAATTTTAGGGGATTTAAAACAGCCAGAAGCTTTTCTCATTTACTCTACCTGTCAACTATAGATTGGCAGGTACCCCGGTAAATGAAAGTCACATCTTAAATGTGTTGTTCACCATGCCAGATGGAATTGCAGAAGCAAACACTGATTCTTAAAGTTTCTATTTATGTATCACTCAGCAAAGCAAATCCTATTGCCACAGCTGACTTCAAGTGGCTAAGGAAATAAAAATCTCATGATATTCCCAAAGGGAACAGCCCTAATAATCTCTATGTGCAGATTTCTCTAAAGTAGATCTGAGGTTCACATGAGGATCTGGCCTCCTATTTGTTTCCATTCTGTAGTGCTGTAGTGTGTGTGTGTGTGTGTGTGTGTGTGTGTGTGTGTGTGTGTGTTTAAGATTTTATTCATTATTTTTAGAGAGATGGGAAGGGACGGAGGAAGAAAGGGAGAGAAACATCAATGTATGGTTGCCTTTCACCTGCCTCCGGCTGGGGACCTGGCTGGAGACCTGGCTTACCTAGGTGTGTGCCCTGACTGGGAATTGAACCAGTAACACTTGGGTTCACAGGCCTGTGCACAATCCATGGAGTCACACCAACCAGGGCCTGGAGTTTTGGTTTTTTTAATCCTTTAGTACTTGCTTACATTTTCTCAAGAAATCCCACAGTTTTCAGAATCCTCTTCTGTGGCACCTGCCACCCAAGCACAAAGTGACAGGATGCATACCTACATCTCCAGGTCTCATTCTTTTCTCAGACAGAAATGTTTTAATGTGGGGGACCTCCCAATCTTCAGAGAAACCCGGGTGCTGCAAATGAAATGAACCTTCCCAGGCAGCTTGTGCTAGGAGAAAGAAGGCTAACCAGTGTCTGATTGACAAAGGTCTCGATGGCCCACCTCCAAAGGTTTTTATTGATTACACAAGGTTGGGGATGCAGGTACAGACCAGAAATCATTACCACAGGACAGTATTCAAAAGAAAGGGAGTTGTTAAGTTTAGACAACAATAGAAGGAATGCAACCATCTGCTTCAGGTTATGGTCTGTTAGTCAAGGTGACTCCAAGAGCTCCAGGTGGCCCATAGAAATTTAGGGAGGGTGAGATTACATGTGGTTAAGGTTTAACATCTACTGCAGGTGTAATACACAAGTCAAGCAAGTTTAGGTCACAAGGTAGACTTCAAAGGATGCATGGAATATTCCCAAGGCCAGATTCATACCCAGGGGCTCCCCTTGGAGCACCAGAGCCTATATGCACCCAGCTTTATCAGGTCTTACAGGCTTGGCCTGGACTGAGTGGGGTTCCATGCCCCAATTACTTCCCAGGGGGACCTCAACATTTTAATACTGCATTTAAGTGGTTGTCAGGTAAGCCCTTAGAAGCTTGGGAACAGTGCTGTCAGGTCTTCTGAGTTTTGCTGCTCCTTGGGCAAGTTTAAGAGAAAGTCCTTCACAATTATCTTGCTCCAGCTGATATAGTTGTAGAAAATATGAATTTATATCAAAGTAAAATTATATTCTGAATTCAGAATAATTGAAAATGAATTCATGGGAAAGGAATAGGACTGGGGTAGTCTTGTGTGTCAGGTATGTGGTCTGGTCTAAAGGAGACCATCTAAAGGGTCAGTTCCTCAACAAATGGCTTGTTAGGTAGGTGCATGGCTGCTTCTGGGATATGTTAGCTGGTCTAGGTCATAACCAGGACATGTTTCAGTCAGATAAAGTCAGTCCCAGATTCCTTATCCTCCACCATTCAAAATATATTTTTAACCTGATTTTATTTTTCTGTTCACATTTAACTTTGTTACATGTAGGTTCTTATGTTGCAAATATGCAGTAAACTTAAATATGATGCCTATAAATTCCATTCCATATTCTGCTCAAAACCCCTACTTCAAATGCCAGCTTTCCCTCAAAGTCTAGGATAAGTCCACAGTAGACGTTCTGTGCGGTTGACCTTATAAAAGGCTGAAAATCAGGCCAATAAAGCTGCCTACCTGTCTCCAAACTTCAGGCCAGTTTAGAAGCATAAATTAATCTTGACCTTGAGCGAAGCAGTATTTCAGCTGACACTAAAGGAGCTTCTTGTCAATGCATTTATGTATCTAAGCATTCTTGTCTATTAAAAAAACATCACTCCTTGGCACTATTGAAAGAAAAGAAAAAAAAAAGTAGCATGCAGACCTGAAAGCTTAGTGGACAATGTGGATCCTCACAATCCTGGAGATTCTTATGGCAGCAGCAAATGTGCTTGTTTCTTTGATATATCCTGGCCTACGAAGGCTGGTTTGAAGGCAGAAGAATGCCACTCGGCACCTCCAGGATTTTCTGGGTCAGTCACCGTGAACAGGAATCATGGTGATCAGTCTGATCTATACAACTGTCAGAACAATTCGGTGAGCCACGCACACCACTAATAATGAAGAAACTGTCTCAGGCTGCTATTGTTAATGAAAATTAAACTCAGAGTTTATGTAAAAGCTCAGCTTTGAGAATATTCATTATTTAAATTGCAATATTTTCTAAAGCCAAAGAAAGCTTTATTATTTTATAATTTATTGATTTGAGAGAGAGAGAGAAAGATCAATTTGTTGTTCCACTTGTTTATGCATTCATTGTTTGATTCCTGTATGTGCCCTGATTTGGGATTGAATCCACAACCTTGGCATATCAGGACAATGCTCCAATCAACTGAGCTACCCAGCCAGGCCAATGAAAGCTTTATATAGAGAGAAAATGCTCAGTTTCAGGATACACCAAATTGTTCGAGAGACCGAATTGCGTAATGATCATAAGCATAGGCCCTGGGACCAGATTGCCTGTGTTCAGATGTTAGCTGTGCTCTTTAATATTGGAAAATTTACTTAACTCTCTGTACTCTGTTCCCTCATCTGTAAAATGAATGTAATAAACCTACCTTGTAAGATTGTTGTGAGAATAAAATGAGTTAATATATAGAAAACACTTATATTAGTGCCTGGCAGTATTTAATACATTAACTATTATTATTATTATTACCTTTAGTAACCATAATAAGTAGGGCCAGAAGCACTAATGATGTGGTTTACAGTTTGCTTTCCTGCTAGGCACTATGTATAATTTTCCTTAATTATTTCAACAATAACATGTTATAAATATATTTTATGTGCTCATTTATATTACTTTGTTTGTTTCAGTCACTTATTCAGTACATACTTATTGAGTGTTCATTCTATTCCAGGAATTGAGAATAGAGCAGTAAGTAAAACATGCAAAAAACAAAACAAAATAAAACAACAACAATGAAAAAGGGCTCTGTCTTCATGGAGCTTACATTCAAGGAGAGGGGTACAGAGGGAAAACAAACAGGTAAAATGTTAGAATGTGGCAGATCATGAGTGATATGAAGAGTCATTAAGCAGAAGAGGTGAATGGAGAGCGATAAGGGTGAGAGTGTCTCCATTTCAAGTAGAATGGTGCGTGAAGAATGTGGGGGCAGTAGCCCTTCAAAATGCCAGAGCCTGCCCGTGTTGGATGTGCTCTGGGGCCCTGGGACAGGGAGTGGGCGGGCTCTGCAGAATGTCAACATGAGCTACAGCTGGACAGAAACAACCCTGCACAGTGCGACACACCTTGGAGCAGTATTGACTTCAGCCCTCATTACTTGCCCATCTTTTCATTTGACATTCGATTAAAATCATAGCAGAAAAGAACTGGAGGTTAGGGTTTGTGTCACTCCTTACTTCTCTATCATTACATTATACTAGCACCCTGGGACTAGAGCAATAGAAAGACAATTTTTATAAGACCAGTAAATAACATTCAAACAGATAAAGAATTATTACATAAGGAAAGGTATATCATTAAGTATTCTCCATATCTATGAGGACAGACGTGGAAATAGGTTTGGCATTCCTACTAAGAACAGGAAAGAAAGAAGTTAGCTGCTGGGAAGAACATCCTGACAAGGGGCTATTAAATGCTTAATGTATTATTAAGGATGGTGGAAAATTCTCTTTCTTGAAAAAAATTGTAAAATAGCAGAGCTAGTTGCTTCTCTGGGATGGTTAAGGCAGCCCTGCTTGGTGACAGTGGACAATGGATTCCCAGCAGCCTGTGGATGTAGTGAAAAGGACAGTGGCACTCAACAGGTGTTTCCTGAGCTCTCACTCTGTGTCAGAAGTTTTAGGTGCTATGGATACAAAGCTGAACCTGAAATAGGTCCTTCTCAGCGAGCCAAGTGTCCCCAGGAACCAAGAGGTACTGGGGTGTCGTGAGGAAGAAGACGATTGGGAACTGCAGCTGACTGACCACTATTTCCCATACTAGACCTTAGACACCTGGTAGCTTTTCTCCAAGACTGACAGCCTAAGCAGGAGCCTGCCCATTCATTCAGCATGCCCAAGTGAATGAGGCAAACCTTCCTGGTTCCAGTTGAAAAGGTGACCATGAGGATGACCCTTAAGCTGGCCAACTCCAATTTCTGATCTGTGAACCTGTGGACTTACCTCAAACCAAAGTCTTATTCAGACAGCTCTCTTCCCCATTCCCATACCTCACAGTTAGGAGAGCCAATGATCTAAGATTTCCCACTCCCACTCTTTTATCCCATTTCAATTCTTTTCAATGAATTGGACAATTTCCTTGGCTCTGAGAATGAACAGTCCTGATGATACCAGGCTCTCATCTTCCTGGGGCAATACAGTCCTGGTTAGGAAAATCAGCTTAAGAAACAGAAAGGATGTCACTTTCTGAGTGACTGAGCCTACTAATTCCTCCAAGCATCAACTTATGTGTTTGTGAGGAAAGAAGAGAGTATATGATGGCACTTACTACAGAGCTGGAAAATAATAAGAACTCAATAAATTGCAATGATGTTTATATTAGTAATAGTAGTGGTAGTCCATTCACTAACCAAGTGAGGCCCATGGAACCCTTCCTTCCCTCTAACTTGACTGCGGTATTTGCTGATTGTCTCGGTGTGAGAGGAACATGACCAGCTGCCCTTAATTTGTTATGGAATTCAGGATTCATATTCTTTACAAAAAAAAAAAAAAGCCAGGAAGGTTTTATGCACACACTCTTCATTGGCCCCTGAGATATATGGCCCCCAGGAGAATGAACCCACAGAATAGAAGATCAGTAAGTGGAAAGAGATAAAAAATGTGGAGCCCCAGGGATGCTAATATTTTATGGGCAAGTTTGGTAATGACACTGTTTCCTTGTGTTGATGTATGTATTGCTAATAACATTTAGTACCCATCAGCTTTTTTATCTGTACTACAAATTCTGTAATTATTAGAAATACTTCACACCAATAACCCTCTATGTCTGTGTGAGTATATTTATACACACATACTCGTTGACCACTTAGGAATGCCTTGCTAAAGATGATGCTAGAAAATGGAACAGTGTTTAAAATCCCAAATGTAATATTTGGAGTCCCACAGCAGACTTATTATCTGTTCTTAGTACTCTCTGAGCCAAACAATGCCTAGTTGCAACTTTTCCATTGCCCTGCGTGTACACAGAACTTACCAGGCAGACTGACTGAAGATACTCTGGGAATAGCCTGTTTGATTCCAGACATTCTTTAAAACCACTTTCAACTGTTGAGATATTTTCACCTACCCTCTAGAGATTCGACCACAGACTCCTCCCCTTTCTCTTCCTCCTGTTGGGCCCTTCTATCTCTTTCTCTCACACCATCTTTTGAATCCTGCCTCTATACATGGGCTGGCTTGTCTTTCTGGTCATCAAGTTTCCTTCTGTTTCTCTCTGGTTATTGTCTTCAGTCCCCAAACATCAGTGGTTTGGGTAGAACATGAGAAATCAGGTGTATTTTATCCCAGGATGTGTCTGTGTGCAGAGGAAGTGGAAAAGGGATGGGGAGGTGAATAATGGGGGTGCAACACCAGCCCAGGCAGCAGCCTTAGTGTCACATGCTCAGCCACAGATGGGGCGATGCAGGCTGTTTTGTTCTCTATCCAGCTGCTCCCTCCAGTAACATGTGGAACAAATGTCTCTTTTGGACCATGATGAGGGAGCATGGATAAGTCTGTAGCATCATTGCATTTGGACTCTCAGCTGGTTTTATTTCCTATTGAACCTTTAATGGAAATGCATACACAGCAAGTCAAGGCCTGTCCCTTTTCCCTTTTTTCTTTTTTCTTTTTTTTTTTTTTTTCTTATTTCTTCCAGGAGTGCTGATGATAAGGAAAGCGATGTCTAAATCTTCTTAATGGTGTTTATGCAAGCAGTTTTGCTTAGCTGCAGACTGCACAGTCCCCTCCCCTTCCCCACTCCCCTCCCATCACCCTGCTAATATTGCTGCTTCATTCCTTTCCCTGTTGGCTATTACTATGGACTACAGCAAATCTAAAACTAAATAATCCCCTTAGTGTCAAGTTTTCGGGGCTGAGCAAATAAATCTAACAAAATACATTATCTAGGCAGAGGAGGCTGTTGTACAGGGGAAAAGATGAAAGCTATTTTATTTTAAGGCAGAAAACAAACTGTTGGATCATTTGGGGCTCAATTGTAATTTTAAGTATTGTCATTTTATTTTACTTAACTACTGTACAAGCCCTTTTATAAATGTTTGGCTGTAATTAAAAACCCTGCAAAGTTTCTAAAGGCCAAAATTAAGGAGAGGAAGAAAGAATGAGGGTCTAGTGGGGGAGTTATGCAAATTCCTTCCAGTTCCGATAGTTTGAATATTCTGAGCAGGCCAGAGGTTCTGGGAATAAACAATGGCTTCTTCTTTTCTTCTCTTTTGTACCATCTCATGTCTAGGATGGGAACAGGGAAAGGGTAAAGGCACTGGCAGAACTGAGAAATGGAAAGTTTCATTTATTTAGAAGAAGAAACCCCAGTTTCTGTACTGCCTGTGGGTGGAGCAGCTTTCTATGCAGAGAGAAAGGAGTGGCGTCCATTTCCTATTTACCTAGGTCCAGGGCAACTTCAGGGACTAGCAGGGCCATAAGTGAGCCTCTGAGTGAGCTGGGCTGAGGCCCTGCATACCAGGTTGCTCTGGTTCCTTCTTCTGTTGGTTCTTACTAACTTGGCTTTTTCTCAGACACCCCCAGAGAGGCCCAGTTCGGTGATGCTTGGTCTTGGAGTCTCATGATTCTAGAATCAGAGTGTTACCCTAGATGTGTTAAAATGGTCCCCAATTGGTTGAAGCAACTGAGTCCTTGCAAGCAGGACCTTCTAAGGAAAGTAGTCCCAGGCTTGCTATGTTCACTTTTGACAATTCACATTGTTTAACAAGTTTGCAAGTGGTGCTGATGTTACTGTTTGAGACCTACTGTTTGAGACCATACTTTGGGAACCGGGGTTAACAGGGAGATAGATGTAAGGCAAATGTTTTATTCTTGTAACCTCTTTATTTATTTTATTTTTTATTTTTAGAGAGAGGGGAATGGAGGGAGAAAGAAAGGGAGAGAAACATAGATTGGTTGCCTCTCATATGCTCCCTGACTGAGGACCAAACCAGTAACTTAGGTATGTGCCCTGATAGGAAATCAAACCAGCAACCTTTCACCTTGAGGAATGATGCCCAACCAATTGAGCTACATTGGTTAGGACATTTGTCACTTCTTTTTTTTTTTTTTAAATTTTATTGTTGTTGTATTACATCCATCCCCTTTTTGCTCCCCTCTGCACTTGTCACTTCTTATAGGGGAGGGAAATCTTTCTACAAATCTCCTCAGACTTCGATTAATGGTACTTTGTCCAGAACTGGTTCGCATGCCCACTTGGAAGTTAATTATTGGCTTAACCTACCACAGTTCATTTCCTGAAGATGGACAAATGCCAATCAACCTAAGTTAAATTTCTGTCACAGAATCAGTATGTAGGGTTTCTATCTCTAGCATTTAGCCAAGTATATCTTTTCTCTTCAACCTCACAACCTATGAGGTAAGCAGACGCAGGAATATTTGGGTTGAGATTCCTTTCCAGTGTCAATTATGATCTCCATAGATGTGGCAATGAATTCTCCCCTGATTTCATTGCTCCATGAAGTCAGCTGGTCTTGCTGTACTACTGGGGGTACAAGATCTGAACCATCTGAGAAATTCAATCAGCCTTTCTTTAATATTTTGTCTAAAAGGACCTGATTTAATGATGGAGCTCCTTAAATAGACTTTAGTATTCTCTAGAAATTTTTTCCTGTGAACACATAGGAACTAGTAAGTATTTGATCTCTCTAAATATTAAAATTGGAATTAGTGCAGCCTAAGAACCTCAGCTTCCAAATAGAGAAATCTGAAATTATTAATGACAGATTATCTTATTCTGATATTTTTATCTTTCATCAACAGGCTCCATGGGCTTCACTAACATTTTTATTAATGTTTTTAATATTCTACCTCAGCTGCATTGTATTGGGTCTTGTATGGCTGGATAATTTCTTCAAGGCCACACAAATAAAGCAAGAGTTACGAAGTTTTAGAATGGACACTCAAGAAATATTCCATAGGAAATAAATTGTGTCATCACCCAAAGAATCTGAACATCACTTATTTCACTAGGAAATAATCCCTCCATAAACTAAGAATACAGTGGTTAGCCTTTATACTGTGATTCCCAATATAAACTGAACTCCACAAAATCAACCCCAAAACAGTATGAAATTCTAGGATGACTGACTTTACCAAATTATCCTGGCTGCCCTTCCAGTCTTTCTCTTGGTCTTCTTGAACTTGAAGACAGAAAATATTCATTGTCTCTAGTAAACTGGACTTTTGAAGATGAATTTTAAAATGTCAATGATTATCCATGATTTTCCTCAAAGACAAAGAGATAGGCAGGAAGGAAGATAACTATTCATGTTTGAAAAATAGGTCTATCTATACTGTATTATAAATTACAGGAATAAATTAACCCCAACACCTCTAAAAAGGGGAAAGATTATGCAGTCAGACTCAGATAAAGGTTTAAATTACTGGGAAGATGCTTTAGTTACTAAAAATGTATCTTTTTGAAAAAGAGAATCTTATTAATTCTTTAAAAGCTCTTTTTAGCTTAGAACAAGATGCCACAATGATTAACATAAAAGCATAAGCAAAAAATAAGATTGCACTTTAAGAAAATTTACTTTTCTTCTACTTGAATTTCCAAACATATAATTGAAGGCCGGTTGGTGTTCTCACAAAAAAGTAGTCTGCTAAGTCAAAACACAGAGAAGAAATGTGGACTTTAGTTTCCAAGAGTGATCATTTTAATACAGAGAAACTTTCCTTCATAGGTAGAAAGTTATATCTACTGAGGAAAACCTACTTCAATATCCCAAACCTCTACAACCATTTTTTTTTTTAAGTGAAAACTAAGATCATTCTAATGTTACCTCAGCACAAGAATTCAAACTTGAAATTAGGGTAAAAACAGGAACCTCAGTCCTAACTGAGACCTAAACCAGGCTATCAAATATAGACTTGCATCCTTATGGTGTAGTCCTAAAGGCTATCCATTATATCCATTGCTAATTGATTGAAGACCTCACAATCCTTCTCAACACAAGGCTAGTCATGCACCTGCTGTTCAATTTTAGCCACTAACTACATGGACCAATTGAGCATTTGAAACATGGCTGGTCTGAATTGAGATATGCTTAAAGGTACAGCAAATATCAGATTTTAACTTAGTTTAAAAACATAAAAGAGTTCATAAATAATTTTACATCTTGAAGATTTCAGGTATATTGAGTTTAATATATATAGTAGTCCCCCTTGTTCATGGTTTCACTTTCCGTGGTTTGTTACCTTCATTCCCCTATAGCCCAAAATAGTCAATTAAAAATTCCAGAAATAAACAACTCACAGATTTTAACCTGAATGCTATTCTGATTAACATAAGGAAATCTCATGCTATTTCTCTCCAACCTGTCTAAGAGGTAATAATTTCTTCATGTAGCATATCTGCACTGTATACCATACCCACCCATTAGTCACTTAGCAGCCAGCTCAAATATTAGATCAACTGTTAGTTGATCAATTGTAGTATCACAATAAATTTATTCAACTAACCCTTTTTTTACTTAATAATGCCACATTTACAAACTTTTATTACAGTATTTTGTTATAACTGCTTTATTTTATAATTAGTGATTGTTTCTAGTCTCCTACTGTGCCAAATTTATAAATTTGACTTTATCATTGGTATGTATATATAAGGAAAACATATATAGGGTAAGTACTACCCACTGTTTCAGGCATCCACTGGGAGTCTTAGAACATCTTCCCTGCAGGTGGAAGGACTGCTCTGTGTATATATACACAGTATAATTAATTGTATTAGTTTCTTTCTTTTAAAAAATATTATTAACTTCTAGAAAAATTTTCATTACTTATGATAAATAAACCCTCATGTATGTGGTCAAATGATCTTTGAGAAGGGTGCCAAAGCTATAAAATGGGAAAAGGACAGCCCCTTCAATAAACTGTGCTGGGAAAACTGGATAGCCACATGCAAAAGAATGAAGTTAAACCCTTACTTTACACTATATCCAAAAATTAACTCAGAAAGATTAAAGACCTAGTCATAGAACCTGGAACTATAAAACTTTAAGAAGAAAACAGATGATCATTGGGAGGATTATCAGCTGGGAGGGGGAAGGGGGCAATTAAAAAGAAAAAGAAAAAAGAAAACAGGTGGAGAGCTTTATAACATGGATTTGCCAGTAATTTCTTGGAGATGAAGCCCAAAATCACAGGCAACAAAATAAAAAATAGACAAGGGAGGCTACATCAAACTTAAAAATTTCTGCACAATAAAGAAAATAGTAGAGCAAAAAGGCAACCCATAGAATAGGAGAAAATATTTGCAAATCATATATATCAGATAAAGGTTGAATATCCAGAATATATAAACTACCACAACTCAACAACCACAAAACAAATAATCCAATTAAGAAATGAATAAAGGAGTTGAAAAGACATTTCTCCAACTGAGATATTTTTTTGGCCAACAAGCATATGAATAGATGCTCAACTTCCTTAATCATCAAAGAAATGCAAATCAAAATCATAATGAGACAAAACCGCCTCATGTCTGTTAGGATGGCTACTATAAAAAAACAAAGCAGCAATCATCAACAAACAACAAGTGTTGGTGAGGATGTGGGGCAAAGGGAACCCTTTGCGCTGTTGATGGGAATGCAGGCTGGTGCAGCCACTGTGGAAAACAGTATGGGGTTTCCTTGAAAAACTAAAAATGGAACTGCCTTTTGATCCAGGGATTCCACTACTGGGACTATACCCAAAGAATCCTGAAACATCAATTCATAAAAACCTATGTACTCCTATGTTCATAGCAGCACTATTTGCAATAGCCAAGTGCTGGAAACATTAAATGCCCATCAATGGATGATTGGATCAAAAAATGTTTGATCCATTTACACAATGGAATACTACACAGCAGAAAGAAAGAAGGAACTCCTACCCTTTGTAACAACATGGATGGAACTGGAGAGTATTATGCTTAGTGAAATAAGCCAGTCAGTGAAGAACAAATACCATATGATCTCACCCATTAAGGACAATAATGAACAAGACTAACAACAAGCAAAACAGAACCAAATATATGAATATAGTGAATAGGCCTCCAGTGGTCAAGGAGAAGGGGGTTGGGGGGAGCGGGGAGG